>JAHBCN010006055.1:0-51261 GCA_019359885.1 Listronotus oregonensis | reverse complement strand
AAAATTTTGACTCATATTTAACTAAATCGAGTTCAAAAGGGATTTTTGGGGGAATATCTGCCCCCATTTATTTTATTATAAATACCAAAGGGTTGCTGTATTATAAGTTTATTTTAGCCCTTATTATGTCAGTTTAAATTTTTTTAAATTAAAAAAGTAAAATATTGGTAATTATTTAAGTATTAAATAAATTTTTTAACATTGGACATGTAGGGGTAAAAAAACCGGGTTAACAAAAAAATCAAAGTTTATCCCCTTTTTTACAAAACCCAAAGAAAGCCAAGAAGTATCACGATTGCAAATTGATCAGAACCTTTTGGGTATTAACATAGCGCGGGCCGAAAAAAACACCCCAAAGGGGATGTTGAGGATAAACAAAAATTTTTGGAAAACGCTTTTCAAATGGACTTAGGAGTAACAACTGGACTATAGTAACCAGGAATTCCAAAACTTAAAGCCATGGGGAAGAGGAGCTAACAAAACCCCCTCATTTGTTTTTAAAAAGGAAAAACATTAATTCAGGCCACATGGCCGGAAGGGAGGTAAAAAAAAATTTCCCCTTTGATAATTATACAAAAAGGCCAATAATCTAAATTCCCAAAAAGGGCCAATAATAAAAACAACAGCTACACACAATGTAATCAAAGGTGCGGTCAACCTCAGGTCAAAAAAAAAGAACCGGGTTTATTTTTACATGCGCTACAAATAATTAAGTTCAAACTAAATTTTTTTTAAAAATAAAAATATCAAGACAATTAAAGCTTTTAAATTACATAAGTTTAATTATAATGGAAGAATATTATTGTTTCTAATTGATTCAGGACGAATATTCCTTTATTTTTGAAACTCTTTAAAATAAAAATAGTAGCACTAGAAAAAAACTAAAAATCAAGAATAGGGATCCACATTATCAATCGGTACCACAGAAATTAATTTTTAAATTAGGAAAATTTTTCCAATGGTTTTTTTCGTAAAAATTTCGTTTTCTTGGAGTATTATTGAGATTTTCTGTCTAATTTAGAATAATTTTACGAAACTTTTAATTTTTAAAAAATGAAGGATCAAAGTGGGTGCCACTACAATCCAAATATATTATTATACTATTATTCCCCAGATGCAATAAAAATATTTTGGTGAAAAGATAAGGTTGGATAAATTTATTTAATATGGAGGATATTTCAATAATTAGTAAAACCAGAAAATAACGAAATTCCTAGAATAATGGAATGTAAACGAACGAGAAATTAGGGTAAAAATTTTTAGCCAAAGCTAAATAAACTAACAGATTATGATTATGCAAGTTTGAAAAAAAGAGTATCGTCCAAAGGGTAGAAAAAGTGTAATCTGATACAACTTACCTTAGCAAATATCAGGAAAGTTAAGTCACATAGGGTAGTGATTGACTACAGGATGCTCAATAAAAAGTTAGGGATGACGAAAAGTTTCCATTCAAACCATTACTGAGATTTGGACTCCTTGTCCGGAGAATATATTTTCTCTTTAGACTTAGCGCAAGGATACTACCAGGTAGAGTTACATCCTAAAAGCCGACCGTGCACAGCATTTATGACAGAGGGACAATTCCAGATGAAAAGATTGCCTATGGGTCTAAAAATTAGCCCAAGTGCATTCTCCAGGCTCATGACAGTGACAATGGCTGGATTAAACTATAAATCATGCTTTGTCTACTTAGACGATCTAATTGTCTTTGGTAACTCTTTACAAAATCATAACAGGAATTTGCTAAAGTTTTCAGAGACTCAGGAAAGCAAACTTAAAGCTTAATCCGAGAAAATGCGAGTTCTTAAAGAAGGAAATTCTCTATCTAGGACATATCATATCCAGATGGTGTTTACAGACCCAGAAAAAAATTCAGTTGGTCGATTATCCAGTTCAAAAACTACAGAGGAGGTAAAGCGTTTTCGCATTTCACTAATACTATAGGAAGTTCTTAGAATTTTGCAGAAATAGCCCAACCGTTAATAGTCCGGTAAAGGCAAAACTTTTCAGTGGACAAACGAGTGTAAACATGCATTCGAGACACTAAGGCAGGCGTTGGCAAAGCCCCTTGTTACAATATCAGATTTTCAGAAGAAAACGAGTTTGTGCTCAGAACAGATGCTAGCGGATGCATTAGGTGGGTTTTGTCAAATTCAAATGACGACCAGTCGCCTTTCTTCAGAACATTAAATAAGGCAGAAAGGCTTTATGCGACGTGTAAAAAGAATTCTAGGAATAGCGTGGGCAGTAAAGCATTCCAGGCCATATCTCTTCCAGAAGTTTAAAGTTCAACGACCATCGTCGTTAATTTATTTATTTAATTTGACAAATCGTAAGCAGATTAACAAAAATTTAGGTTAGTATTAGAAGAGTACATTTTACGGTGCATTATGTCAAAGGTTCAAAAATTGACAGCAGAGCGCACTATCTATAGTTATAGAATCTAAAGACTTAAAGGAATGAATGAAAAATATGTAGAGTGTGAATGTGTTAACTAGAGCACAAGTTAGAGATAGAGCGGGTTTGTGTCAAAACCAGAACTAACCACAACCGTGGAGACAAAAGACGTACAGACCGGAGGCATAGGCTTGATCACCCTGTTGTAGCCGAGGTTTAAAACGTCCCAATGACACGATTGAATTAAAAGTAGTGTCTAAAACAGAGTTTAAAACTTAAAATCAATTTACCAGTACTTGATAATTTTATTTACAATGTGAATTCACAAACTATGTATTTTTACCAGAACAGTCGATCAGCGTATGACTTAGGTACATCGTTGAGACATCTGGACAAATGGTGCATAGAAAACAATATTCCGGAAATATATATTAAGAAATGCAGAAATGAGAATTTTTAAATTTACTAAGTTGAAATCGCATATTTAGGACTACTATAATAAATATAGTTCGGGATGCGGAACGTATAACAGATAAAAAATTAAGACATATAATCTTAAATGATTTTCACACGTTACCAACGGGTGGTCATATAAATATCAAACGATATTTTTGGGCAGGTCTCAAAGGAGACGTAAGCCACTTTGTCAAAAACTGCGATAATTGCCAAAGGTATAAGCATTCAAATCCGAAGAAGGTACCAATGGTAATAACAAGACGCTTCAGTCCTACTTAACAAAGTTTGTGGAAGGATATCCAATAGAGGATAAGGAAGCTAAAACGGTAGCAAAGGCATTCGTAGAAAATTTTATACTACGATATGGGATACCTTGTTGAAATCCTAACGGACCAAAGGTTTGAGGTTATGTCTAGCACGTTTAAAGAAGCTTGTAAACTATTAGGGATCCAACAGTTAAATTCTCCATACCATCAGAAACGCTTGGAGGTCTGAAAACTACATAAAATTTGGGTGCGTATTTGCGTATGCAATTGTCAAAATATAAAAAAGTAATTGGAGCGATTGGGTATCGTTTGGCGTTTTCATATAACAACACGGTAAACACCTCAACACCTTACACCATACGAGCTTTATTTGGTACAATAAGCAAAATCCCTAAACCTTACTAATCAAATCGATCCTATTTATAATTTTGAGGACTACCCATTTGAGTTGAAATTTAGATTGCAGTGCGTGGAACGATGCAGAAATAACTTAATTGTTTAAAACTAAGCGTATAAACTCCAATAAAAGATGCAAAGCTTAATTATAAAATAGGAGACATGGTCTAATAGAAAACAAAAATGTAGAGAATAAATCAGCACCTTTGTTTAAAGGTCCATTTAAAATTTTAGATATTAAGAATCCCAATGTAGTTTTAAATGTAAATGATAATAGGAGGGTACATAAAAAATATTATTAAACCTTATTTTTAAGTCTTAAATTTACAAGTATATAAGATACAGAATGAAAAAAAGTTCAGAAAACATTTTTTTTCAACTTTTTACGGGAAAATTGGATTCATGGTTGAAACAAAAGGCTAAAGAATAATCTTGAAAGGTTAGTCACTAGTACTTGTTAGGTCATCAATCCAATGCACGTATCAAAGCAATTGACCGTGAAGGTTACCCTGTTATTATTTAAATATTAGTTTATATAACAATATATATATTATTGTAAACTGTGTATATTAAAGGATGTTTGTTTAATGTTTAAAATATATATATATATATATATATATATATATATATATATATATATATATATAAATATTATATATTATATATATATATATATATATATATATATATATAATAACTTGATTTATAACATTAAGATTAGATACATTAGATGCAGTAAAGATAAGTTAGTTCTAAAAGCCAAAGAGGCATTTATACTATTTTCTATTTTATATTAAAGTATGTTTTATACAAAGTCTCTTGTTTGACTTCTTGACGTGTACCAGATACTACGAACCCAAGTACAAAGCAGAGTACACCACTGGGGTAATAATTGAATTTAACTATGTAAGATTTTTAGACATGCAGTGGGGATTGCATCCAAAATGTTATTAAGTTAGTTTTCTAAAAAGGCACACACACGTGTATTCACGCACGCGCATACCCACACTTGCAAATTTGACTTAAGCATCAAATTCCACCTCGATCAAGATAAAAATTAATACAAAAATTAGTAGTCATGTGATTCGCATTTTCTGTTATTTTTTTTTCTTGAAAATATTGAGAAAAGTCTTTCTAAATGCAATTTTTTACTTAGATGCATAGGATAATTTCGATGTTTTGCCCATTTTTTGTGTAGAGTGCTTGACCGGATTAAGAACCGGAATTTTGGTGCTCCAAACAACAAGCTAATATTTTTTACAAGTTAACGTGCCATCAATAAAAAAAGGAACAAATGATATGTGTTCCCAAAATTTAAGATTGTATTTCAGATATAGAATATAGTTCTGACATCCCAACCGCTGTGTTCACAAATCGTCGTTTGTGGTTGGGCCCAGTAGGATCTTTTGGAACATGCGCTAGAGTTGCCGGTTATCGGCAACTCTTGTTGCCACCGTATGGACCGGGATCCGAAGCTAAGATGAACACAAGACTTAACTCAAGGTGCTAGCATATCGTGCTGATGAGTGTATGACATCCTGTGCCTTAAACAGGTGTCTCCAACGATGCCTCTGTGTTACAGGGCGACCTCTCAGAGTATCTAGCCTTACCGCGGTAATGCGGGGCTCTGCCGTGGTGTACTATTACTTCCCTAGCTCCAAACAGAAAGCGGACAGAACCGCTTTCATAGGAAAAAAGTACGAAGGTGCGCTGAACGAAACGGATAAATCCGTTTCGAGAGGTGCCACTCAAGGTCACAAGCAGACAAAGGTGCGCCGACCGAAACGGGTGAATCAGTTTCGTAAGGTGCCCCCGAAGTCACCGGCGCCTGTTTCACGGTGAAGGGCTAATCCATCCCGAACAAACAGATGCTTAGGAAGGGTTTCCTTAATCCAATCTATCTGGTTCCTGTAACAAGCACCTAGTAACTACCCACGTCACTAGACCGGGAGAGGAGGGCATGATGGATCTAATCGTCTGCTCGTCATACTCTCCAGGAGACAGGGACACCAGAACACATTGTGCTCGGTCCGGTAGTGACACGAGTAAGAACTCTCTCCCAATCTGGTATCGGTTTCATTAGCAGTCCGATCCTATTGGGAAAATATAAAAAGGTGAGAGCCACAATAGACCGAGCGGTCGCAGTGGAGGGCGTAAAAAGTCCACTCACTTTAAACCTACCTACCTAGTTCTGACATTTGGAAGTTTTAGTCATAGATATTTGTTAATTATAGTAAAAGTAAACCGGGCTTTGTATTTAAAGCAACCAAGTTGCCTACTTTATCACAAAAAGTATTCACTTGGAAACATTGCTAGATATTGTCATTAAATCAACCACATCCTAAAACCACTTTGTAGTAATTTTTTATTTTTTCTTTGGAAAATTCAGAAATTTCACAAAATAAAGATCTGATATTTAAAGGTTTTCTAATAGCGGAATACTTAACTCATGGCAATAAAAATAAACTAGAAAAAAACAGTTGCCTACTTTATCTCAAATGTACACACTTTGCAATACTGCAGATATCATCACATCGGGTATATCCTAAAACCACCGTGTAGTTATTTTTACACTTGTCCTTTCTGCCAAAAACAGAGAGTCAAACTCTTTTAGTATTTAATTATTAAGGAGGTAAACTTAAAGAGATTTTTACGAAACGTCGCGATTTCAAATCAATTCTTGATAAAATTTGATACCATAAAGTTTTGACCTTTTAGGTTTAGTTAGGTGTTAGGTTAGGATAACCTAAAATTAATGTTAATCTTCGGATTTCAAAACGCAGTTAAAAAGCAAAGGTTAACTTTAAAGTATGGGTTTAAATAGGTATAACTCGTGGATGGAGTAGGGATTAAGTCACAATCCTCAGGTTAATAAATAAAAATGGAGGAGTTCGAAATATTTGAGGATGTACTATTCCATGAGGAAGACGATTTATGTTAATATAAATATAATAGAAAATTCAAGTAGAGGCCGATTTTTTTGTAATCGTATGGATTTCATCGAAGTTTGGGTATACTAGGAGTTTATAAATGGGTTTAGAATTTCGAAAGCCTCCGTGGATGTACTTCTCCAATTGGCGTACATCTTCAAAGAAATACCAACCAGTAAGTAACTACTTTTCAAGAGGAAAATTAAAAACATTCATATTTTTAATTTTCTAACTTAGAATCATGCTTCAAAAAATAAAAATTGCAGGTTATTGAGGTTATTTAAAAAATTCCTCCTTTATTCTAGAATGTAAGAATTTTAATAACCGTGACCGAAACCCACGGGTATACAACTGTACAAACAGAACATGGATAAACCTAAGGATTAATCCAAGAATAAAACCTAAGATTAATTCAAAGATTAATCGTGATATTAACCTCAACCTATACAACTGGCCCTTGAGGTTTAGTTATAGCGGTGCGCTTAGTTCATTGTAATAAAAATAAACTATGTTTAAACTTGAGATTTCGGAACCGGCAACGCTTAAATAAAGATTGTAAACTAAGAGATACATTTTAAAAAATAGAAATAAATAAGGGTTTTATTTGAATCCTAATTTGATTTTAAGATTTTTTTTAATGCAGTTTACCGAAAAAAATTATATGGTTTAACCCTTACCTGTGGATGAAGTACTAGTTAATTCACATATTAAAATTAAAACCAGAGAATTGTCATTGATGATAAGCGATGACACTAATAATGAAAACATTGAAAAAACCACTGCACTGAGTTTATTTCTATCCTTTATTATTTTCATAAGTTAAAAAAGGACACCGATACACTCATCGTCAGAATCGGTACTCCAAGTAGCGCTTATACTAGGGATTATAACCTAAAGGTAGTTTTTTTTTCAAAGAAAATGAAAAAACAATGGGTTTCAAATCTCAGTTTTTATCTTAATTTTTTTTGAGCAGTATACCCACACTATTATATTACTTAAATAACACTAAGTAACGTATTGTTACAGACTTTAAAAGTATCTGTTTAGTTAATAGAATTGTAAAAGGTTAGAATTATTGGTATATAATTGTCTCGAAAGTTGCCTCCTCTCCGATTTTGACCAAATTTGGTATACGGGTTTTTTTTGGGGCGCTGATTACGAATCTGAAAAAAAATTTTTTCGGCAACGTTTCGTTTTCGAGATATTCATCATCAAAGTTGAAAATCAAACTAACTTTATTTACACTATTCCTCCTTCTTTTTGCACAGAATTCTTGATTTTTACACTAAATTGGCACATAATATTTTAAAAACACCTTTTAAAAACTTGTTTTTATATCTATTTTACACCTTTTTCCATTTAATTGCAAACCTCCACTTTTACAGGTGGGATTGTGGCCGCAACATACACTAGGGAATACACAAATACACTAGGGAATCATGGCCACCTAGCTTAAAAGTGAAGCTTCGCAATTTAATGGAAAAAAGGTGTAAAATAAATAAAAATATAAGGTTTTAAAGGGTGTTTATAAAATATTGTGTGCCACTTTTTATAAAAATCAAGAATTGTGTACAAAAAGAAGGGGAATATAGTGAAAATAAGGTTAGTTTGATTTTCAACTTTGATGATGAATATCTCGAAAACGAAACTTTGCCGAAAATTTTTTCAGATCTAATCAGCGCTCAAAACCCCGTATACCAAATTTGGTCAAAATCGAGAGGAGGCAACTTTCGAGACAATTACCGAATTATTTTATTTAGGTTAATAATTTATTAAAAATAGGTTACCTTAGTTTTTCCTTTTTCGACGGTCATTGCGGATTATCCTGAGGGCGCTGGAGACATCTATTTAACACTTTTCTTGCATCCTGTAGTAAAAGAATTCTTCCAGCTAATTCTAGACTTTTCCAGACTTTTCCATTCTTTTCCACATTACTATATAAAGCGCGAAGGAAGAGATAAGAAGTTGACAGTCAGTTAAAGGTTAAAGAGTTGTCATAATTACGTTACGTTGAGGTGTTACCATAGAAACATTTGTAAACCTGATATCCAATAAAAAGGTGTAAAACCAAGATCCGTGTTTTTATACGGGGTGTCACGGAACCTTTGGTGTCAGAAGCGGAACGAGGACCCACAAGAAAGCCGAAGTGGTTAGGGAGAAAATCTGAATGCCTGTTGAGACCAGACAGCGAACAGCAGTTATGGAGGAAATTAGCGCACTAATAAAACAATTGATGGAAAAACAAGATTCTATGAAAGAAGACCTAAAAAAAGAAATGAAGACCAGCCAAGATTCCATGAAAGAATACCTAAAAAAAGAAATGAAGACCAGCCAAGATTCCATCAAAGAAGACCTAAAAGCAGATATAAAGAGAATTCAAGAAGAAATGAAGAGAAGTCAGGAAGAAATGAAGAGAAGTCAAGAAGAAATGAACACCAGCCAAGAATCCATGAAAGAAGATCTAAAAAGGGAAATGAAGACCAATCAGGAGGAAATGAAAAAAAGTCAAGAAGAAATGAAGAGCCAAATTCGAAATAGTCAAGAAGAAACACGACAGCAAATAGAAGAAAATCCAAAAGACATTAAAGAGCCAACAGAGATGAAACAAGAGCTGAAAAGAAAAGATGGTAAAGATCCAGAGAAAACCTAAAAGGAGAATTTTATCAAAGCCAAGATGAGATGAGAAAAACAAATGTATTGAGTAAAACTTTCAAAGAAGATGTAAAAAAAGAGGAAATAGAAGAAATACAGCACACCGTACAGTCAGTTGAAAGTCATGTTCAGCAAGTCCAAGGCCAAATACAACAGGAAGTGCAACATTTACAACGACAAATTCAAAAGCTAGCTACTACAGGCGTCGTTTCAGAAAGTGGTACCGCAACAACTATTATGAAACCACCAACTTTTGATGGCAAGATACCATGGGTTACGTATTGCGACAGTTTGAAGCTGCTGCCAATGGTAACAATTGGAGTTTACCAGAAAAGGCACGAGCTCTAGTACGTGCTCTTCGAGGTGAAGCCATGGAGGTGTTAAGAAATATTCCGAAGCAAAACAATGTGACTATGAATCCATTGTGAAGTTCCTGGAAATGAGATACGGTAAAGCCCACTTATAGGAAGTTTATAAAACGCAGCTTCAAGGACGAAGACAAAGATACAATGAAAGCCTTCAGGAGTATAAAGCGGATATCGTACGGCTAATTAATCTGACATATCCAGCCTACCCGGAAGAAATTAAACAAGAATTAGCAGTAGGTAGTTTCATTGAAGGCTTACGTGATCCGGATATGAACCAGGCGTAACGAATGGCTAGACTTAAGAAAATATCTGAAGCTCTTGCCTGTGCACTTCAATTTGAAACAGCCAAACAAACATCCAGGGGTCAGACAAGAGTTCGAAGGATGAACTTTATTCCAGATGATGGCAATTGCCAGCTTGGTAGTACCTGGAAATGTATGCGGTCGGGAATGTGAAATGGTACTAGATACTGGTTCCACACATACTATCGTAAGACCGAACATCGTAGCCCACTGCAAAATATTCCGTCTAGAGAAAAATTACATTTTGGAATCTGCTAATGGACAAGTCATACCAATTAAAGGAATACATGAAGCCAGAATAACCTTTATACACGTTGTGTTTGTTGCTGACATAATGGATGAAGTTATCCTTGGCCTTGACATCATGGAACATCAGAAGTTTGTACTTGACCTTCCACAACGAATACTGCGAACTAATAATGAAGAAATTGTAATGAGACCCCCACGGAACAATGAAGCATCCATTCGAGAAGTTGTACTTACAGAAGATGTCATATGTTGATGTTTAAATTGTTAGCAAGAAGACGTGTTTGTTTTCTGTCTTCGTTTTAATCTGTTTTTTGTGTGGTATAGAATGAGTTTTGAATTGTGTGTTTAATATCATTTTGTGTATAAAAAATAGTGGATTTTGTTTATGAAGGGTATTTTATTTTGAATGTAACTGCTGAAGTTAAAACGTCAAATACGTTTTATTTGTCGTTGATTGAATTCAATGCTTTTTAATCCGGACATTTTTTGCTGGTACAAATCTTGAACATTGTTGTTATTGTTAACGGTTTTTATGGGGATTCCAAGTGATAAAAGATTTATTTTGGGCCTTGTGATATCTTAAATGTATAGAACTATTAATGCAATACAGGATCGGACTTTGAAATATTGACCAATTTTTTTTTTTTTGCGGAGTTGCCATATTTTATACGGGGGCGTGTTTCTGTTGAACTGAGTAGGCAGAGTACATTTTCCCTAGGAAAGGCTTGGGTATGGCATCTCAGTTTAAATGTTGCAGAAATAAGAAACATACTAATTATGTCTGCATTGTTTGCCATAGTGTTGTGCATCCGTCGTGCTGGGAACGGCATAGAGGGTGGCAGATTGTTGAAAATTATAAAATCTACTGTTCTAAGGAATGTATGGATTCGGCTTTGAGTAATGAGTTGCTGGTAGACGTAACTAAGGAACTAAGTAAAGAAAATCATACACTCAAAAAAGAAATAGAATATAAAGACCAATATATAAAACAGCTTCAAGAAACAAAAGAGAGTTTTGATCAAGATGTGTATGAAATGGAGGAGAAATTTAATCTGGAGGTTGTGGAATATAAAAGACAATTCAAAGAGCTTAAATTAAGAATTTTAGAACTAACAGCTGAAAAAGAGAAATTTTTTGAAAAAAGATCAAATCAGTTTGAAAGTAGATGTACTCAAACCAAACCTGTTTTCAATCAAGAAAATTGGACCCAGACCGAAGGCATGTGTGACGAAGGAGAGAGCTTTGCCTGTGAGGAAAGGATTAAGGAGACTAATGACCAAGGATTGCAAACTGACAATACTAATAACACTACATTGGCAACTCAGACTGACTACGATGTGGATATTTTCTATGAGGCTTTGCTTTGCGAGGCCATTCTCCGTATAAATGTATCTAAGGAGGTTCAGACTGATTTGAGTTATGGCAGCACCAAAAGCATTACTGAAGTGTTGACTGAAGTTAATATTAACACCACACATATAACACATACGATACCAAAACCACAAGTTTTGCTGATTGGTGATACCAGGATCAGGGGTTGTGCAAGGATGTTTAAGGAGTTCAGCGAGCGATTTGACGTTAACTGCCAATACAGGCACAGAGCCACAATAGAAGTCCTGACAGAGGTCCTAGAGTCATATGGTGCAAAGCTGCATAACTCGGATTATGTTATTATGTTTACAGGCCCAGAAAATTCAATTAGGGGTTGCCAACCAACAGAGGCTACATTGGACAAGTTAGTAAGTTTAGCATCTTTGACAAATATTATAGTGGTGGGGTCGCCTAGAGTATCGGAAAGACGAATAATACTTAACAAACTCATAGAAATGCAAAACGAAAGACTACGTGTGTACTTTGAAAGAAAGTGTCTGGTAAATTTTGTTAAGGCAGGAAAGGATGGTGTCCACTATGATAATTATTATAATGTAACATGGGGCTATAGTGAAAAATACTCATTTGTTGAAAGGCTTTGTCTAGATTTCATAAAAACACGAAGTGAATTTGAAAATGAACACAGTGTTATGCAAACACGTCTAAATAGCCTCCTGGAAGATCATCGACAGAGTACCATTGCGGGTAAACCCAGTGCGACGATAAGCTTGAGAGATGAGTTGGTGTCAGCCAGTGATGATGTTCTGACTGAAGGATCTGCGTTCTTAAAAGAAGTGGAGAATGAGACTCAGGAGGATACTGAGGACCGTCGCAAAGTGATGCCATTGAAAAAACAGTTTTTTCGAACAAAATGTTACTCCACAAGAGCCTGACTTATCGGGTGAGCGATTATTGTGTGATTCATCGAATATTTTGCAGGATTCCTTCTCAGATCACATACATTTATTGTATTATCTTAATGTGCAGAGTGTCAGAACCAAGGCATTTATCCTGGCGGCCGAAGTTCAGCGATTTAATCCGCTATTTGTTGCAATAACGAAATCGTGGCTCACGGATGAACAAGTAAACAGTTTTGTGGTTCAGGGGTACAGATTGGCAGCTTCGTTTTCAAGAAGGAATATGAGGGGTGATGGTACGATAGTCTGGTCGCGGGAGGATATTTTTACTAGGGCCTGGGCTACAGGTGATCTGTGCCACGAAAAAGACTTTGAATCTTGTGCCTGCGAATTTATGGATGGAAATAATAAAACCCATATTTTAATTTACATCTATCGTTCACCTTCTGGAGATTACCAACAATTTCTTGGATGTTTGGAGAAGTTGCTGCAACGTGTATTTGCCATAAACAGAGTCCTGTGGGTTTTTGGAGACTTTAATGTTAACATGGGAGTGGAATCCAAGGAAAGGGAAGAACTTGACAGTATTGCGGCGCAGTTTGGAATTCATAGAATGGTGCCTGTGCCAACTAGGGTGAATGTTCATTGTCAGAACATATTAGACAATGTGTTTAGTGATGATACTTGCTCTCCTCAGCTTAATGTTTTCGATATTTTTATGTCCGACCACAGAGTTATTCTTGTGTCGGTCGATACAACAACATTAACGGCAGCAAACACAAATACAATCTGCTGGAAGAGATTGTACTGTCGACAGAATAAATCAAGATTTCAATCTTTTCTAGAAGAGGAGGTGTGGCAGGAAGTATATAGTGAGTCCGACTTCAATAGGAAGTTTAATCTGTTTTATGAAGGATTACGGGACTACTTTGAATCTTCCTTTCCTCTTGTAAAAATAAATCAAAGAACAAAAAATAAAGTCAAGGTTTTTGATCATTCAATGCAAAAGTCTAGTGAGTCCCTAAGAGATCTTTATATTATGAAGAAACAACACCCTCAGTTAACTGGAATATACCGGACAAAGAAAAAACAACATAGACAACTTGTTGAAACTAAAAGAAGAGAGTATTTTAGTAGATTGATGGAGAAATCAACAAATAAGAATAAAACTTCGTGGGAAATAATCAATAAATTACGAAATAACGAACCAACTCGTAGAACAAACATTGAACTTGACAACAATGGCTCAAAAATAGATTCTCCAAAAGAAATAGCAGATCTTTTTAATACATATTTTATAGAAGAACCAAAAGTTATTTCTAAACAAATTTCAGGAAGTAATCCGCACTCTAATTTATGCAGAATTTGTAGCAATCCTAATTAGGTATTATTCCTCATTGATATTAAATGTTTAAATATTTAAAATAAAAAAATAAACCCTCTAAATAGACCGGATGGAATCTTCTATTCAAAATTATCATGTAATTTATAGCCCAAACTTGTAACTCAATCAGATTCAACATGGATGCAAATCTTTTGAAACGCAACTTTGTGATGTTCATATCGAATTTGATGACAGGCGTATCGAATACAAAAAGCTGACAAAAACACAAAAATTACAATAGAAAATATTAGGCGTGATCTCAGGCTACTAATATTAACTTGAAATGATTTTAACGTTTCCGAATCAAAAAATCGAAAATATTTGAGCCTATTTTCACAAAGTAATAAAACATGAACAGCCTATTCAATTGATTATTCTTGAGAGGCTAAATGTAGATTCCCAAAAATAAACCCCTGGACCTGATGAATGCACAAAATAAAGAGTTCTAAACTTCATGATCGTCTGAACCGGTTCTTTCTGATCTCTAAATTGTAAGTGGTTCAAAATGCAAGAAAACATAATTCTGGAAATCCATAGTCTGACTCAGGTTTGGTTTATAAGATCTTTCACTAATCCTAATCTGAGAACAGATGGCTTAGTGAAGGCAAGTCAGCCGTCACGAGTCTGTGGTCTGATGACCTAATAGCTTCGTGCTATTGTGACTTGAGTCGCGCTTTTGACTGTGTCCCTCATGACAGACTACTTAAGAGGCTCGAAGCATGTGGAATAAGAGGCAGGGTTCTTGACTGGTTCCCATCATACTTGCACGATAGAGAGCAATACACTGAAGTTCGTGACAATGAAAACTATAAATTTCAAACTTTTCAATCGGAACGACTTAAAGTGGAGATGGGAGTGCCTCAGGGAGGAATATTATCCCCAATACTGTTTTCATTGTACCTAGCGGATCTTGTCACTTCGTTGTCAGATTACAAAATTACCCTTTACGCTGATGACGCAACAATTCTAGTCTCTGAGGATTCAGCTGAAACCACCAAATCCTGTGAAAAAATGCTCTCAAAGCTTGTGGATTGGTTTACTGCCAATGGGCTTTTCTTGAATGCATCGAAAACGTAATTTTTGATATTTCATCACAGGCAAAGGCAAATTAACATTACGGAAATAAGGATGCAGCAACTAGCAGTAATAAAGAGACAGGATCATGCGTGCTTCTTGGGAGTATGGTTGCAGGACACCTTTAATTGGGGAATCCACACTGATAAACTGTTAGGAAAAATTATTACGGCAATCTTTCAGATCAGGTGCTTAAGACCTGTTTTGAGTGTGCAGCAATTAAAATCTCTCTATTTTGCTGAGGTGCAGTCTCGACTTACGTACGGCATACTGCTTTGGGGATGTTCGCCGCAGGCTGTTCGTGTTTTCCTGTGTCAGAAACGAGCTGTTAGGGTTATGCTTAACAAATCAAAAGGGAATCTTGTCGAAGTTTGTTTAGAGAACTTCAGATCATGCCACTGGCATGCCTTTATATGATAGAAGCAGCATGCCATGTGTTTCGAAACATGAATTCACTGCTTGCACATGCCGACAATCACACATATAACACCAGAAATAAATCAAGTTTAGTGCTTCCACAATCACAGTATGATGTGGTCCACAAAGGTCCGATGCTTATGGGCATATATACGAGTATATAACCACCTTTCTAAGGTTCTTCGACAGCAAGTTGAATATAGGCATTTTAGAAGAAAAACTAAATTGTTTTTTAAAGAGAAAATGTATTACACCATAGAGGAGTTCCTTTCGGATGAAGTGACATGACACTCTTTCTTTTGTGATGTTTTGAAATTTGTTGAACAGATTGTATTTTGTTATTTTATTTCAGTTTTTTTTTGGTGACATGTTTTATATCTTTTTGTAAAGATCTATAAACGAATTTAAATAAATAAATAAATAAATATTACCCCCAAAATCAGAAGTCATTATCCAAGCAAGGTGTGAAGAATCAGAAGAAGGTGAAATCCTATTAGTCGAACCAATTGAAAATAGTCCACTATACGTTAAAGGAATTCTACCCGCGAGAACTCTGACGCAAAACAAAAGAAATACGGTATTTGTCAGAATGATGAATCTAAAGGATTACTCTCAACAAGTCAGAGAAGGTGACAAAATTGGTACCTATCAACCTGCTAATATGATAGTTACCAATACCTTTGCTAAACCTGTAGAAGTTGCCTCAAGTAAACTACCTGATGCTCTGCAAGACCTGGTGATTTCATCAAAAGCCCTGCTAAATCCAGTGCAGGTTACTAAGCTGGAAGACCTTTTGAGAAGATATCAAGACGTTTTCTCCCTCTCTGAAAAGGATTTGGGAAAAACCAGCATAGTTCAACATCGAATAAATACTGGTGATGCAGCACCGATAAGGCAACCACCACGAAGAATTCCTTTGGCTAAAAGAGACGAAGTTGTGAAGTTAATTGGAGACATGCAAAACCAAGGCATTATAGAACCATCCCAGAGTCCATGGTCATCTCCAGTAGTCCTGGTTAAGAAGAAAGATGGTTCTACCAGATTTTGTGTTGACTTTAGAAGACTTAATGACGTCACGAAGAAAGTCAGTTTTCCATTACCAAGAATAGACGATACTCTAGATACGCTGACGGGTTCAAAATGGTTTTCGACCTTAGACCTGAAAAGTGGCTATTGGCAAGTAGAACTTCATCCTGAAGACAAGGAAAAATCTGCCTTCTCGACCGGAACCGGACTATGGCAGTTTAATGTTATGCCATTTGGTCTATGCAATGCCCCTGCTACTTTTGAAAGATTGATGGAGTTAACATTACGTGGACTAACTTGGAAAACATGCTTGGTATACCTAGATGACATTATTATTCTTGGGAAAACATTTGAAGACCACCTGAGAAATGTTGAAGAAGTTTTTCAGAAACTAAGATCTGCTCAACTCAAACTTAGTCCAAAGAAATGTCACCTTTTCCAGAAAGAAGTTAAATACCTGGGGCACATAATAACTAAAGAAGGAGTAAAAACCGATCCAGAGAAGACATATGCTATCCAAAATTGGCCTACACCGAAAAACAAGCATGAAATTCTGGGATTGGGCACTTACTATAGAAGATTTATACATGGATTTTCTGACATTGCAAGACCATTACATCGACTAACCGAGAACAACAAAAGCTATGAATGGACCGAAGATTGTAAAGCAGCCTTTATACAACTGAAGAAAGCCCTTTGCAATCCTCCAGTGTTGTCATATCCACAACCCAATCAAACATTTATTGTGGACACGGATGCAAGCAATACTTCTATTGGTGGAATTTTGTCACAGATACAAGATGGCCAAGAAAAAGTGATAGCGTATTTTAGCAAAGTTCTTTCAAAACCTGAACGAAATTATTGTGTGACTAGAAAAGAACTTCTAGCTATCGTCAAATCCTTGGAACATTTTCATAAGTACCTTTATGGCCAGGAATTTCACCTGAGGACTGACCATGCATCACTTAAATGGTTGCTTCAGTTCAAGAATCCCGAAGGTCAGATAGCACGATGGTTACAACGAGTTCAAGAATACGATTTTAAAATTGAAAATCGAAGAGGATTGAACCATAAGAATGCTGACGCTCTATCAAGAAGACCTTGCCCCGAAGATTGTAAACATTGCAGTAGACGTGAAGAACAAGAAGATCCCGATGAATTTCACTGCCGAAGAACACGCATCCAGTGCTCTCAAGAATGGGAGTCTAAAATCCTCGCAAAAGAACTACAAGAGGATCCTCATATTGGAGAAATTGTGAAACTTAAGACAGAAAATTTAGAACGGCCCCTATATCAGAAAATAGCTTTAAAGTCTTCGAGATATAAAGGGTACTGGGCCTTATGGGACTCTTTGCTAATGAGAGATGGTCTATTGAAAAGAGTCTGGGAAAGTTCTGACGGCAAAAGCTATATCTATCAAACAATACTACCCACCAAAAGGATTCCAGAAGTATTGCAAGACTTGCACAATGGTATAGGTGGTGGCCATTTCGGAGTTATGAAGACTCTTGAAAAGGTTCGAGAAAGGTTCTACTGGCTGGGAAGTCGTGCCGATGTTAAAGACTGGTACAGAATGTGTAAGGACGGTGCCTCCATCAAGGGACCTAAGACACGAAGCCATGGCAAGATGAAGCAATACAATGTAGGAGCACCTTTTGAAAGAATTGCCATAGACATAGCAGGACCATTTCCAATAAGTAAATCTGGGAATCGCTATATTCTGGTAGCGATGGATTACTTCAGCAAATGGCCGGAAGTCTACGCCAGTCTATCCCAAATCAAGAAGCTACCACTATTGCCGACGTACTATTTCAACAATGGATTTGCCGATATGGAGTTCCAAGAGAAATACATACTGATCAAGGTAGAAACTTTGAATCCGATCTATTCAAGAACCTCTGTAATCTCCTGGGAATCCATAAAAACAGAACCACACCCCTTCATCCCCAGTCAGATGGAATGGTCGAAAGATTTAACAGAACTCTTGATAACTACCTGAAAATTAAAGTAAATGACCAACAAAGTAACTGGGACAACTGTATACAGCCGTTTTTACTGGCCTATCGCTCCGCATTTCACGAAACCACTGGAACGTCACCTGCAAAAGTAATTTTTGGAGCGGAGTTATGCCTTCCAATTGACTTACTTACTGGACGACCTTCTACCAATGAAAAAACAGCAGAAGATTATGTAAGTCAACTCAGTAAACAGCTGCAAGAATTACACGAAGGGGTTCGCAATAAGCTTCAAAAAGAAAGTGACCGTATGAAGTCCCGCTATGACTTAAAAGCTAATCATCAGGGATTTAATGTCGGTGAAAAAGTTTGGTTATATAATCCAAAAAGAACCAAGGGGCGTTCACCGAACTGCAAAAGTCATGGGAAGGACCGTATAAAGTAGTGACCCGGCTTAATGATCTGGTGTACCGAATTCAGAAGAGCCCACGGGCAAAGATGAAAGTTGTACATCTGGAACGGCTGTGCCGCTATCAAGATTGAGAAGATACTTGATCGAGACGATCAAAACTTGGGAGGAGGCAATGATACAGACTTTAAAAGTATCTGTTTAGTTAATAGAACTGTAAAATGTTAGAATTATGTTATTTAGGTTAATCATTTATTAAAAACAGGTTACCTTAGTTTTTCCCTTTTTCGACGATCATTGCGGATTATCCTGAGGGCGCTGGAGACATCTATTTAACAATTTTCTTGCATCCTGTAGTAAAAGAATTCTTCCAGCTAATTCTAGACTTTTCCAGACTTTCCCATTCTTTTCCACATTACTATATAAAGCGCGAAGGAAATCCGCACGGGCCAGTTTAGTTTTGTATGTCGAAGTGATAAGAAGTTGACAGTCAGTTAAAGGTTAAAGAGTTGTCATAATTACGTTACGTTAAAGTGTTACCATAGAAACATTTGTAAACCTGATATCCAATAAAAAGGTGTAAAACCAGGATCCGTGTTTTTATACGGGGTGTCACGGAACAGTATATCTATAGCAACATAATATAGTATTATACTGCATATTCATACCAATGTATATTATACATAATGTTCGATGCAGTATAATTTTTAAGCTTCCTTGGGGAAAAAGTAAAGGGTTGTTAGGCATATTAGTTTTTTTTTATCAACCAAGTAATTTGCCAAGTATAAGTTGAAATTAACAATACAGTCATATATGAGCTTGAGCTTAGTTATACAAATAACAAAATGATAAAACGAAACAAATAACTAACTGAAAGGTTTATGGCAATTATATGGAATTCTAAACTTTTCAGCATTATTTCAATAAGTTGTAGAACTAAAAACTTTTATTAATAAGTACGCGTTTTAAAAAGTGCAAATAACAACAAAAAGCAAATTGCCATCATAATTTAAAACAGAGTAAGAAATTAAGATAGATGTTAGCGAATTATTAACATTATATGAACATAATTAATTGACAAAAAGGAATGATTTAAAACCACAAAAAAAATTGCCGAAAATATCCATCTTATTCTGAAATATTTCTGGTATGCATACCAAATTTAATTATTTGTCTTTAAAATTATTTAAGATAAATTTATATAGGCAAGTCAGTTAAACCTTTAGTACCCTATATTCTCACAATAAAATTTTTAGAAGTCAATATTTAGGGATACTTTTTACTTCATTTTTAGATCTATATACCAACTTTCGTAGTTTGGCCCTGTATAAATGTATTATTAAACATTTAACCTTTTAAATTTATAATTAGCTTTTAGTTTAAATTCTTTCTGTGGAGAAGTTCAATTAAAAATAACTTTCTTTCAGTACTAAAAAATCATTTGTGTGCATTGGTATATAGAATTAAATAATGTCTCAGACTGCCTTAAAGGTAATTTTAATAATTTGCTAACTTTTGTAACATATGATTGTTATATGAACTGTTATAGTGTCTTGTGCGTTAAAAAACTACTTTGTTTTAGTTTGTTTCTTCAATTAGAACTTATGCGACAGCAGAGGGTAGAGCTAGTGTTGCTAAAAAGGTCAAAGCAAAACAAGAATTATTTCAAGGAGGCCCAGATGTCCCAGTTCATATAAGAGGTGGCTTTATGGATCTTTTACTATTTAGAGCGACTTTTGCGTTGGCTTTAGGTGGAACAGCATGGTCTATTTACACTGTAATCGGTATGATTTCTAATAAGAAAAACTGAAAGAAAAAAACCTTTAAAGGTAAAATGTACAATTAATCTTATTAAATATATCAGGTGTGAAATTTTATTTTGTTTATTATTTTTTGTTCTCTCTTATTGCTTTTAGCATACATTGTATTCTATCATTTTTGGTTGTCTTATTAGGAAGTTTCAACTATTAAATCATTTCATGGAAAGTAAAAAATAAGAAACAAATTCCTTTAAAACCATGTCTATAAATGCTTTGCTTTACATGATTGTCATTATTTTTGATACCATTATTTGCTTATATTAACCTAAGTTTTAATTAAATAAAAAAATCTTTTCTTACTTAAAACTAATAAAAATTGTTTATGCTAAAATGGGACAAAAATGAATATAATACATAAACTTTACCGATACTTATTAGCTTTTAAAAATACCTTCTCCCCTCCCCCAGATAAAGGCATGTACGTAATTAATGAGGGGCCCCTTAGGTTAGAGAATAAGGGGTATCTTCATTGCAACAAATACCCACTGAGATATAAAGGGTATCCCAAATTCGAGGGTGACCATTGGGATCTCGGAAACTATAAGAGATAAACAATACACAATTTAAATTGTGACAAAGTTGCGCAATTTGGTGCTCAAACGAATGATGTTTAAAAATTAAGAAAATTTCGACTACTTTCGGAAATATACGAAAACAAAAACGAATTTTTTAAAATTGATTTTTATTTTTTCCTGACTTTATTTAAACAGATTTTATGAAATAAATTACACTTTTGTATTGCCACTTTTTCTTTTCTACAAAATGGCATTATTAGGTTTTGAAACCGACGTTTTAATTTTTTGGGCCCATCATCAACTTTATTTTTTTAAATACGGACCTGCATGTTTTATTTCGGATTTCAAAAGGGCTCGTCATTCTTAAAACAGACATGTATTACACTTCTTCTGTTATTAAATGTTTCGACATAAAATTACATCATCAAGCATAAATCTGACTTCATTCTAAAAAAAAATGCGTTTTTTTTCAAAAACAGGAACCATACAAACGATCTAAAACAACTTATTTTTTTTTATTGCCCTAAAGCAATTACAAAACCAACTAACAGACATTTGTTATGTTATTAAATGATTAAGAAATCTTTAAAAGTGTAAAACAATAACACATAGGTAAACCAACTTAACTTAAAGTCATAAAAGATATTCAAATTGAAAAGCCTTCGCTTGAATGCATTTTGCACTAAGCCTTCGTAATTTTAGTATAGATGGTTGAATGAACCTAGCAGGAATAGCTCTAATTAAAAGAAGTTCGCCCCTGTGGTCTGACTTCTTGATGTTGTCGGTGATTTTCTATCGACCTAAATAAACCGTGAGTTGGAAAATTACACTCGTCGGTCCAGATTACTTTTGACATAAAATCGTTGTCTTCTTCAAGTTTATTCCGAAGCCAATTACAAAAATTCAGCCTCCTGAATTTATCACCAGGTCTTAGTGTTTGGCTTAGATGGATTTTAAAAGGTCGATAATTATTTGAATTTAATGTGCGCCATATTCGCATTCTAGGTGTCCGCAGCTCATTTTCAAAACGCCTAGTTGAGCTGCGAGGAGCATTATTAACCTTAAAATAGAAAAACGTCAATAGCGAAATTAAGTCAATTACAGATCTAAAATCTTACCGTATTTAAAATATTTTCTTCTTCCTCTGGATCGATTCGACGCCCATATTTATTTCTAGGCTTACTAAAGCCTCTAAATTTCAGTTTAGCAGACAAATTTTCATGCGGTTGCACTCCCTCGGGATATTGGTTTAGATATTGTCACTAGAAATTCTAGAGTTTTTATTAGAAATGTAATAAATACGTAAGATATCGCGCTTCTACATATTGGAAAACATATTTTCTACTATAAGACTACAAAAGCAAAAAATAGCTATAACAATATCAATCAATAGCTATCAACAATAGTCGGTCATATTGGCTTAGCGTGGGTATATATTTTGTTTCATAGCTACCTTTATTTTAGCATTTTCACTTTTTGCCATAGGTATATGTAGAAGTTATAGCGAGTAGTGATTGACTATTATATGTTGTTATATTGTATCTTTGTTATTAGTTGATTTTGTTGTTGCTTTAGGACAATAAAAAAAAATTAAGTTATTTTAGATCGTTTGATTTGGTTCCTGTTTTTGAAAAAGTAACGCAATTTAGTTTAGTTAGGCAGTAAATCTGCTTGATGATGTAATTTTACGTCGAAACGTTTAATAACATAAGAAGTGTGATACATGTTTCTTTTAAGAATGACGAGTCCTTTTGAAATCCGAAATAAAACATGCAGGTCCGTATTTAAAAAAATCAAGTTGATGATGGGCCCAAAAAATTGAAGCGTCGGGTTCAAAAACTAATAATGCCATTTTGTAGAAAAGAAAAAGCGGCAATACAAAAGTGTAATTTATTTCTCAAATAAAGTCAGGAAAAAATAAAAATCAATTTTAAAAATTTCGTTTTTTTCTCGTATATTTCCGAAAGTAGTCGAAATTTTCTTAATTTTTAAACATCATTTGATTGAGCACCAAATTGCGCAACTTTGCCAAAATTTAAACTTTTTCGTATCTCTTATTGTTTCTGAGATCCCAAAGGTCACCCTCGAATTTGGGACACTCCTTACATACCACAAGATGTAAAATTGCTTTACCAAAGGTTAGCCATAGAAATTAGGATCATTACGTAGCATCATTACCAAAATTACTAATTATCAAGAAAATTGTCTTTTTTGTATCTGAGAACATTCTATGAAGACAAAAGTCTTACTATTGACGTACGGTCATATCATCAACCAAATCGTTTTTCATAAAAAAATCTTATCATCACGTTCTCTTGGTGAGACCTTCTTTAAATTTTTATAGCCAGTGCTGTAAATTACGTCTGTCCATGTTTTTCAGAATTCGTTAAAATTTGGCTAAACCAAATTTGATTTACAAAAACTATTAAATAATCGTCCTTGTCATAAAGTTTTTTTAAACATTACCTCTCTAAAAAATACGTTAATGTGCGCCCATGACTTAAAGAATTGACGGATTTTTTAAATAAAATTTTACCCTATTGGGTATAGTGGTTTTTAATTTTCGAACTTTACCAAATTAGTTCATCTACGCAGTTGACTTACATCATTTTTTAAAATTAAGATTTTATTTTTACTAATGTATATAATACATTTTGGAAAAGGTTAGTTATTTTAATTTTTTACAAGTATTTTTATATAGTTATAATCGCCGATCTATGTAGTTAATTTAAGTTAATAGATCAGATCTAAAGCTCTACTAGACTTGAAGACAGTGTACTTTAAAAACTTCTTTTTTTTTTTAATTATAATTGACTACTTGTCCCCACCATTAAGATAACACCGTAATTGCAGTCACGGCTGGTAGCCAAACCGATGTTTCTGATAAACTTTATGGAGTTGACCATAAACAAAAGCCTTCGTACAAAAATTGTAGTGTATCTTTTAAAACAAACATCAGTTTTATTAAAATAAACAAAGAAACATTTAAAATCCATTTTTTTAACATCAATTTTATTCTTTAGCTATATTTTAATCCCGAATTCGTCGCATTTTTTTGAGAAGATTGAATAAAAAGGGTTTTGTATTCATTTTTAGTAACAACAGCATTGATTTATAATAGTTTATTGGGGGTATTTGCAATTCAAATTAGACTTTTATAGAATATTGACTCCTTTTTTTTCTATTTTCTAGTTTAAATCGCAAATTTATCAAATAAATTAAACTAATTATGTTGTTAGGTAAAATAAATATGAAATACTTTTTATTAAAATGTATCAAAAAATGAGACGCTTTCAAATATAAATTAATAAATAAGATGTTTCATTTAGAAAATGTACTTTAATGTCTTTTTTGTTCCAATTCAAATTAGTTTCTTCATATTTTTTTTATACAAGTACAGCAAAAATTTGGCTTTGTTTAGTTCTTCTTGGATGACTCTGTACAATACATGCATAATCTGAAGTTCCCAAAATCATATAAGACACATTGGTTTTTATTTTACTTATTTATATTACAAATATTTAACATGTAAGTGTTACATTACAATTCTAATTTTTTACTTTAAAGATTTAACATAATTTATTAAATTAAAAAGGTAATAACATCTTACCAATCCATCCGGATAAGTTTAAAACTCAGACGGTCCTAAAAATTAAAATTAACCAATTAACGAATAAAGACAATAAAAGTGCAAGATGTTAGTGTTCATAAAACTATAAACATTATTTAAAACCTGTAAGGAAACGTTAAAAATATTAGTGATAACTTGAGCATAATAAAAAACAAAAAAATAACATATCCGATTTAATGCAAATATAGAAATGTAAAGTATATACAGCAAAGATGCAAAGCACTGTGAGATAACAAGACTTTAAAGTCACCGCAACTACATAAAAAATGTGGTAGCTTTTGGAAAATAAACTTTCTAAATAAATTGTTGTAAAACTAACTTTGAGTTAAGAATTTTGGAAAACATATACGATTCGCATATAAAAAAAACATTTTCATTATCATTGTCACGAGCTTCCAGGCTCTTAAACTGTAGTAGGTAAAACTAGTGTCATTACAACGTTAACCAAAATCGATGACATATACAATATACAGTGTGGTCATTTAAGTGTGCAACAAAAGGGATTTTTTTTATTAATTGCACATTTAAAATACAAATATTGCTAAAAGTTGGTGCATGTTCGATAATCATACTAGTTGCAAGTAAACAGCATTCAGGGTAGGTAAAAAAATTGAAAAATTGTAAAATAGTAAAGTACCCTTATTTCAGAAAATTCAGCAAAATGTTATAAAAAAAGTTGTTTCGAATTAAAAGTTATGCCTAAATACCAAAACATGGCCTCCTAATTTTTTTTTTTTTGAAAAACCTTAAAAATTTCTCTTATTATTATTTTTTAATATTTACCCTAAACACTCTCATAAATTATTCAAAATCAAATCAATTTTGCATTACTTTCTTTAAATTCAAGCAAACTTGTAAAATTAACATAGATTTTTAGTTTTTTAGGGAATGAAGGCTTAGAGCCTAAGTGCTAACGCAATGTGGATATCTTAATAACAGTATATGTAATTACTTGATTTAAAACAATCTGTGAATTTGCCTAATAAAAATGAACATATGCTATTTGGTAATTGTATATGTCCCTATACTATTTTTGTACTGTTAAAGTACAGTTCGTAATTTTTTATTTTATTTTTTTTTATAGTGTCACAACTTACATTTTTTTCTTTTTCATATTTTCAGATACTTAATATGCTATTTTGCAGAGCTTCAAAAACCTTCAAAAATTGTTCAAATACTACATTGTGCTCATTTTGATGGTTTTTGAATTAAAATACAAAAAGTTTTTAGAAAGAAGTTCAAATTAAATGCCTTTTTCTAGATACTTTGCCTTTTTTGAGTTATGGCACTATTTGAGCGGAGGTGCGATGTGTGGTTGACATTATCAAAGGACATAATGACGCAGCAAGCAAAGATTATTTCTTGGCGACCCACAGTCAACTACGCTTTGATTCCATTGCAAAAACAACCATTTAAATAGCTATAAAAAGATTAACGTTTAGAACTAGCTTTTTATTTTTCATGGCATGCTTGATCAAGGAAATATGAAAAAAAAACTGTTTTTTCAACGAATTTAGTAAAATAACGTCCTTTTGATAATAACTTTGGAACAAAGAAAGATATCGACATGCCATTTTAAGGATTTTTGTTAAAAATTAAATTTACTTTTCGTTTTTTATAAAATAATTGTATCATTTCATTAAAAAATTTCAAAGAAGAATCATAAAAACATTATACCTTCTAAATAGTTCCTTCTAGCGGGAGCAGCAAAAGCCAATATGACAAGGATTTTTTTTCTTATATAATTAACAAAGCCCCTTTTTTAAACTAGTATTTGCTGCAAGTTTTTGATGGGGATACTATAGAGGATCAGCAAATGGGGACTGAAAAGGGACATACTTGCAGATTTCTTCTTATATATAAAAATGTGAAATAGCCATCTTATGTATTTTTCCTGCCAATTTTTTACAAAATACTTTAGAAAATGATTTAAGTTATAACAAATGGATAAAACATAAAATAAAAAAAAAACTTCATAGGGGACAACTACTTATTTTTTGTTTTTAAATGCGTCTCATTTTGTGTACTCAAATCATTCCTCCTCTGGCGACACTCAACAGAGCAACATGTAGTGCCGCTTTTATGTATCCATGGTACATTAGTACTCAGGCTTTAAGCCTGTATAGACTGTCCCAGGATTAAAAAAAAAATATGGACCTGTTCAGTCCTCATTCGCTGAAGGAACGAATAAACAATTACCTACCTCTTACAGTATCGTAAGAAAAAGCTACAGTTTATTATTCTTTTTCTATTGATGTTCTGTAACTAGATACATAAAAACTAGACGGATAGTTTGTTTTTGTTGCAAGGATTGGTAGGCTACCAAAGCACATTTTTTATAACCGATTTAGAAATTTTAAAGGGATAAATACCCAAAAGAGTCGGGGACCCTCGATTATATTCATAAAAACAAACTTCAAATATCAAGACTAAAATAGCTGATAACATTGCAATGTTTTTTACTTTTGTTTATATTAATAAATTTAAAACACTTCGGCATAATCTCAATGAATATTTATAGTCATCATTATAATCTAAAAAACATACCTCCTTTCTCTTAAGGGAAGTGTTTCTCTTTTGGGAACTCCCAGTTTAAATAGCAAGCCTCCATCACCCATGTTTGTGTTATATCCAAGTTCATATTCTCCTCCAGGAGCCTACAAAAAAGAAAAATAAGAATAACCAAAACTATAATAAACTTAGAAATTACTTTACACACAGAAACAGCTCATTTATGAACAAGTTTCTGGGTATAGTCTTGGACCAGAAACTACTGTGGGATGGAGATGTTGAGTTTCTCTCCAGCAAATTGTCCAAGACTCTACCTTTTTAAAAATTCAAAACCCGTATCTAATAAGGACACATATATAAGGGCAAATTTTGGCCTCTCTCATACAGTAATATCATATGGAAATCTTGCTAGGGACCATTCGTCACATACACAAAAAATATTCGGCTTAGAAACGCAATACCTATCATATCAGATCATCAGTTCCTTGCTGATATTTGGCAAACATTTGTGGAACTCAAAATCCTAACATTTTCATCTCTGTTTATTAATAGATGTTTTGTGTGGATCCGACAAAATATAAACCATTTTAAGTTATAATGTGTCTTATGATTACAATGCTCGATGTGCGCATCACTTCTTGTCAGAATTCATGAGAGTAAAAATAAGAACAGCTGCTCATTTAATTATTATGCTCCAAAATTTCATAATAAACTGTTTGAAGCTTGGAAGAGCTTGCATATATACTCTTCTAGCAAATAAAAATATTTTTTAATCAAAAATCCCTTTATTCACTAGAAGAGTATATATAAACTTAAATATAATAATTAAAAAATAACTTTTAAACCTTGCACTCGTAGACTGTAAATAAACAATTTGTTTTATTACTATTTGTAAGAATAAACTTTATAGATATTAATAAAGTTTATTCTTACAAATAGTAATAAAACAAATTGTTTATTTACAGTCTACGCTAATTGACTTTAATGGAGTCTATTATTTTTATATTTATTTTTGCAAACTTTTATTTTATTTTATTCTTATTTTACTTGTTGGCGTATGTAAAATAATTTGTAATTGTAAACATGAATAAATATATATATATATATATATATATATATATATATATATATATATATATAATATATATATATATATATATATATATATATATATATATATATATATATATATATATATATATTATATATACGGGTGTTTCAAATTCGACTCTCACCATTGGGATATCGGAAACTATAGGAGATACGAAGATGGTTAAATTGGGGCAAAGTTGGGCATTTATTGACCAAATATACCGTTTAGAAAGTTTGAAAATATCGAGTAATTCCGGAGATATCCGGAAAAAAACGAAATTTTGGAAAATCGTTTTATTTTTTCCTGGGTTTCTTTTTCAACGAATTCCAAAATAAATAATACATTTGCATTGTCACTTTTTCCGCTCTATCGAATGGTGTTCATAGTTTTGCAACTCGACGTTTCGTTTTTCCGTAACCATCAACTTTTTTTTCTTATGGACCCATATGGGAATTCCACAAATTTTAATGGCCTTTTTATCACTTTTCAACGATGTATCATAATTACTCTTGTTCCCCGGAAAATCCGAAAAATTAACTAGAATATTTTTATAACGTAGTTGGCTTTGATTTCTCAAATCGGTGACGTGTAAATGACATTCTGTGTTTACTGTCAGTTGTGGTGTAGTTAAAAATGGAATTCACCAATGAAGAAAAACGAGATATGGTAAAACTTTATTACAAGAATGATATAGGAACAGTGTGAAAACATCGGAAGTGTATCTTAACTCGTATCCCAAGAGACGACAACCTCATATCAACTTTATTCAAATTATTGGATAGAAACCTCGCTGAGTATGGTTCGTTTGAAAAGCCCAGACAAAAATATGGGGACAGAATGGATGAGGAAAGTAAAGAAAACATCGTAAATGAGGTATAATTAATGTTAACATTCGTTTTAGGACACAAAGTACCTAATCGATTATCTATTCTTTGCGATCAACTGTAAAAAAATATTAAACCGTTTATGAAAAACTAATACATATTTTGTAGATAAATACGAATCCAGGTAAATCCACACGCCAGATACACACTGATTTGGATGTTTCTTCGCACACGTCTGTTTGGAGAGAGATCGGGAAAAGTGGTTTCAAATGCTACAAAATCCACATATCGCAAAAACTGCACCCTGGTGATTCTGAAAGGCGATTACAATTTTGTGATTGGCTACAAAGGCGACCCGATTTTCCAGCTTTTCTAGAAAATGTTATTTGGACAGATGAGAGCACTTTCACCAATTGTGGAATATTTAATCGAAACAATGAACACATTTGAGCATAAACAATCCCCGGCAGTTTCAGAATTACGACCCCAAGTGCGATTCAGTCTTAATGTCTGGGCAGGCATTTATAAAAACAGAATTTTGGGACCTCATTTTTCAACGGAAATTTGAACGCTGAAATGTATTATCAGTTTTTGACGTCAACTTTTGAAGACTATTTGGACGATTTACCATTAGCAAACTACAACAGTATTTGGTTCCAACACGATGGTGCTCCACCTCACAACACAAGACAAGTATCTGATTATCTTTCCGAAAGGTTTGGTGACAGGTGGATTGGGAATAATGGGCCGGTAAGATGGCCAGCTAGGTCTCCAGATCTCAATGTCCTCGATACATTGAGATCGAATTTATGGGCAAGGCGAATACCAAAATATCGAGGAACTTCAACTCAACATCGTTAGGGAGTTTGGAAGATTAAGAAGGAGAGAAATAAATCGCGCAGTTAATAACATACAGAGAAGAGTGGCGATTTGTTTAGAAAATGACGGGCAGCATTTTGAACATTTGTTATAATTTTTTAGTTCTAGTTTTTAGTAATTTTCTGTCAAACGAACCATACTCAGCGAAGTTTCTATCCAATAATTTGAATAAAGTTCGATGAGGTTGTCGTCTCTCGGGATACGAGTTAAGATACACTTCCGATGTTTTCAGACTGTTCCTATATTCTTGTAATAAAGTTTTACCCCTATCTCGTTTTCTTCATTGGTGAATTCCATTTTAACGACACCACAACTGACAGTAAACACAGAATGTCATTTACACGTCAAATGTATTATTTATTTTGGAATTCGTTAAAAAGAAACCCAGGAAAAAAATAAAACGATTTTCCAAAATTTCGTTTTTTCCGGATATCTCCCGGGAAATTTCTCGGAATTTTCAAACTTTTAAACGGTATATGTTGGTCACATAAATGCCCAACTTTGCCCCAATTTAACCATCTTCGTATCTCCTATAGTTTCCGAGACAATGGTGAGGGTCGAATTTGAAACACCCGGTATATATATATATATATATATATATATATATATATGTATCAAGAATAAATTACTTCTCTGGTAAATTTACGTCAGTGCATATTTTTCGTAAGTCTACGTTTTTTTTTCTGTAAAACCTACATTCTTTAATAATGAACTTATGTTGGCCAAAAAATGGAGTTACATTGTTTTTCCCGCCGACTCGCATTATTTTAAAAGGGGCTTCAAACTGATGCTTGATAATAAAAGGAAATATGTACACATATGAGGAGCAATAAACCTAAATATCAAAACATCCTAGATGTCTGGTTCTAGTTCTAGTATGCATAATTTGTGAATTAATATTTACCTCAGCCATTACCCTATGGTATTTTTCCGCGTCCAACGCTTCTACAACTAATTCTGGTACATCTAAGGCGGGAATGTTGCAGTTAGCCAATATGTAATCTTTTTTGTCCGCATATCTAAAAAAGAAAACAGAAAACCAGTTAAAAGTTTACTAACTGGACTGAATATGTTTGAAGGTTGAAGCAGCATAATTTTAGCTACTTTACTTACTCATAGCGGTAGCAAGCATACTCCTCTTCGTCTCTAAGATCCCAATCTTCAAGTTGAGTGTCTTGTTCATCAAATCTATTGAAATCAATGGCTTCAATATCTTCAATAACAATTTCCATGTCTCCCTCAACGGACCAATCGTAAACCAAAAGATCAGAGTGCTTACTGAAATTATTTAAATGGAAAATTTTATTTTTAGTTTAGTCTTAGAACAAGAGTAATGCGTAATCAGGTGACTTTCATTAAGTCGAAATAAAGCGTAAAATAAACTTAAAATTTCTTTCTTTCAAGATTTATATCAATTTATTATCTTTACAAATCTATATGCTTCTTTAATTTTTAGATAATAGCACTCCAACACATCTGAACATACATATCACCTAATTCATCACACCAAGCTGGATGGCAGGTGATAGATTACATTTATTTATTTATTTCCATTAATAAGACTTACAAAAAAGTATTAATATCGTTAAACATTCAAAATCTACAAACTACAGATATATAAAAAACACTAATGCTTGGTTTAAAACAATATGGACTAACATTTACAAAAAAAATTAATCTACTTGGCCTAAAAATATATATAATAGTAATAACAACACCACCATACAAAAAAAAATACAATAATAACAAAAGTAGGAGCTCAGACTCTTTACTATACACATCGCGACAAACAAATTTTAGAAATCGTTCACACTATAAAAACATTTATCAAAAAGGTAGCACAGTAGTGATTTTTTAAACTTCCTAGTTGAATTAATTTCCTTTGTATGTTCAGACAGCTTATTAAAAACAGTGCTACAAAAACAGAAAGGGCTTTTTTAATAAGCTGAGAGTCTAAAATTAGCTATTGAAATATCATTATTATTTCTTGTGCCATAAGCATGAACAGTTGATACTGCGGAAAATTTCTCTCCTGTGGGAAATTTCTCTCTCTAGCGTTTTACAAACATCGCCGCCTCCATAAACAAAATGGATGGTACAGTTAAGACCCTCTTACTCATGAAGACCGGCCTGCATGAGTCCAAGGGGCCCATTGAAAATATCTTTCTGATTATTTTTTGGAGAATAAAAATATGTGACACCTCAGTAGCCTGACCTCAGTAAAGAATCATTTAATTTAGGTGGCTGTACAAGAGGGCATAGTAAACATTTAAAAGCTGCTTATTAGACAGAACATTTTTTAAAGTTAGTATAGCAAAATAGGCTGAGTTCAGTTTTCCCGCTACATAATCTATATGGTTTCACCACGAGAGTTCACTGTCAACATACAAGACCAGAAACCGACAATGTGCAACCCTCTCTATCTCAGAGCCCTATAAAAAATATACATGTTTACATATATATTTTTATATAAAAAAATTTAAGTCTTTGTGGATGACACATTTTATACAAATTTTTTTATTTTTTTCTTTTCATTTTCTTGAGATTTTACATTATGTAAAACGTATTTTGAAAAAAAAACTATTCATCTGCCTGTATAAAATCTAATATTTGAGAATATTTACTCACCCTTATAAGCTAATAAGTATTAGATATTCTTTTGTAATATGGACATGTTTAAAAATGACACCCTATAAACGACTTTTTTTCTGAATATTACGTTAATAGAGATTACATAGAATACACAAAAAAGAAAGATGCTTTTTTGATAAATTTTTTTCTTGTTTCAGATCGTAATATTGCAATACTGATATAGCAATAATCGGTCACCATTTTGTCAAAATACAAACCTCTGTTTATATTTTTTCCTTTTTATGTAAATAAAACTCAATAAAGTAGGATAGGTACATGAAAATTTAATTTGTCCTCTTTCTCGTGTTTTATCACAATTTTTGTTTTAAATATTTTATTAGAATTTATTTAAGCAAAAACGCAAGGCCAATATCTGTTGCAAATCGTTACAAAGAAATCATTCTAAATTAAAATAAATAATATTGTTATCATAACACAGAGGTCTAAATTAAGCCTATTTCGCAAGATACACTGATTTAATATACAAATATGTCTAGTTCTTTTTTTGTTTTTGTAAAGTTTTTTGAAATAAACAAAAAATTGAGGTTTTATTTAAATCCAAACATAACATTTTCCATCCAAATATATGTTTAAACTGCCAAAAGAGTCAATTCACGGACTTTTTAAGCTCAAATTGAAAATGAAAGTAAAAACAAAATTATTTTTAAAATAAAATAGTAGGTTCAGAAATTTAGCAGTTCTATGATTGTTAAAAGAATAACAATAATGTCTCTATTTCACATAAATATGCATCATTGCACCTATTTATTTATAATCTACCAAATTCGGTTTAAGTTTTAAATTTTAAATAGGACCACAGATATAATAGGTGTTTTCGGGTTTGGAAAATTACTGTTCTAGAACCGTCCGGCGCTTGCGTTCTTTAAAAAACGAACAGGCAATTTTGAACTGCGCAAGCGCCCGGACGGTTCTAGAACAGTAATTTACCGAACCCGAAAACAGCTATTTTCTCCCATTTTGATAGCCGAGCACATTCTGAACACAACGACTCCTTATATGTAATTTTTTGACACTTCTGCTTCAAAATATTTGGGTTTAAATTCCAATCTAGAGTACCAGGACTACATAAAACTGTTATTTTTAATTCAAGTAGCCATTAAAAATGAATTTTATTGTATTTTATTTTTTATAGCTTTTCCAGATGGTACCAAATGATACAAAGTAAGTCGATGATCAAACAATGCATGTTTATGTCACATATCGACATAATAAAACTCATTTTTTTATCTTAAAAAGTAAGGATTGGTACGGGGGGAAACCAACACTAGAAAGTACCCGGTTTAAAATTAAACATTATTTTAAAACATCAAAACGATATTTAAAGTTTTTCAGAATGAGTAAAAAAAAATATTTTTACCTTGTTGCAGTGGGGCTCTAGTTATCCCATAAGCTGGTACAGCTTGGATCTTTATAAATTTATCATTAATTTATTTTTATTAATAAATCACTTCTAAATGGGTTATGTGTTTATAGATTTCAGCTTATATATCAAAAATACCCAAAATTATTGAAAATTAGTCCTTTCAAAAACTTACGTCATTTCTTTTAAATAATTCTGCTTGTATTGTTTTTCGATTTCCTCCAAGTAGGGCTTGGAAAGAACAGGTGAGTTCACTTCGTAACTGATATTTCTTTTCTTTATGTTTTCCAATATTGTTGGCACTGGTACATCTAAGTAAATCAACAAGTGTGGTCGAAGTAGGGCATGCAGAGTATTGTCTCGAAATTCGTAATACTTTTTATAGGCTAAAAATCAATGCAACACGTTTACAAGAGAAATAACGGTTTCACAATTTTTTTTAAATTAAAAAAAATCTTTGGGTACTCGTCAGATGGGACCGCTTCTGTCCTGGTCCAAGGGTATAGATTTTGTGAGTACACAAAATTGATTGACACTTACAAACTCGTAGATCGTTTGAAACAAGCTTAAAATTAAAAAAAAAAAACTTTAAAAATTAAAAAACCGACCAAAGTTTCGGTAGAAAGTCTGTCACCGTTTTCAAGACAAAAGTAATATGAAAAATTTGCTTAAACTTAAATAATAATTAAAATTAAAATGATTTAAGTTTATTTTAAAAATATACGACATTTTGAGAAGTTTTTTTGTTACAAAAGATAAATATGTAATTTATAAAAATTGTAAAAAAGTTCCTTTGGAATTTCGTAAATTTTTATAACAAAATTAAGAATTCTAATTTTCGTACTGATTTAAGTTTAGGCAATTTTTGTAGATATTTTTTCTATGATTGACTTGCCACTGAAACGATGACAGGATTTTTAATAGTTACTTAAATTGTTTAAGGCAATCTGCAAGTTCATTCGATTCTATGTATGCACAGAATGTTATTTTTATTTAAATAAAACGGATTTTTAGGCAGATAAGTTGAAAGGCGCAAAATTTAAAATTTAAATTGTTTTTACTTACCATCATTACATGTAATTTTTTAAAATCTTTCTAACAGAGATTTTGAAAAAATCCTATAAAAAAGCATTTATTGTAAGTAAGAACATTATTTTAATCTTTTATAAAAGGCGTTTTATGATAAGGGCAAGGTGTTTTTATTTAGAACAATGATGTTACTACAAGTGAGGCAGAGGTTTTCCTGAATTTGAAGATGAGGTAGTTGACAAAATTTTTTCGTTAGCACAAGCACAGATAGTTAAAGTAAATTTTATTATTAGACAATTCAAATGTGAAAAATATGCGCTTTTTAATTGTTTCGCAAGTTGTACAACTGCTTAAAAATCTCTAGGTTATTTTGTCGCCTTTTTTTTGGTGTGGTGTTTTGTATTAAAAATACCGTTAAGAAAACGTCAAAATAAATTTATCCCAAAAAATAATAAATATTTTATCATAAAATTTACTTTTGATGTAACTTATTTTAAGGATAAATTTTAGGATAGTTTGTGCAGTTTTGAGGTTAGTTTTGAATGGGGTGTTATAACTTAAAAACTAGGAGCTTCTGACAAAATTTGACTTCAGATTTGTGATTAGCGCCCCAAAAAACTCCCTTTAAAATAAATTTCAATGGAATTGACTGCGGCCCCGATAAATAAAACATTACCCAAAAATTTATATATTAAAGAACACATAGGGAACTATTTGAAAGAAACGAAATATAAATACAAAACCTTTTGGCTAAGAATGTGCTGTATCGCGATCAATTTGCAGTATATATAGTATCAATATATAATTCACTTGATCCATTAAACTCTTAACAGCTAACGCCAACTAAAACTCACAGTTTGACGTAAATCAAAGATTTTCATTCTTTAGAAGATAATTTAGTTTATACTCTTTTATTACTATCAGATATAGATTTTCTTTATATTATTAATAGACAACTATTTAGTCATTGGAATGTTATTATTATTATAACTATAACTAAGTTTTTAAATAATCCTAAAGTTAGCAAACATAAATCAGTTAATCAATATATAAAGGAATAATACTTTTAAAAAAATGATTTACTATTTTGGTTATTTGGAAGTATGTACTATAACATAATTATTTATAACATTTAAAATAGATGAAAATGAACACATTTATTATAATTTTAAAATTTTAATAATAACTTGTAAAATATTAAGTAAAAATAAGTATTACCCCCCTTCTCCCCCAGATAAGGGCCTGTATGGATTTTCTCACCTCCCCCTCGGGACCCTTAAGTAAATAATCAATGGCGTCTAAGAAATATCCACAATTTTATTGGTTTGTCTAAGTAGTAATAGTAATAATAATAATAATAATAATAATAATAATAATAATAATAATAATAATAATAATAATAATAATAATACTTCTTTATTTCAAATTATAATTAACAGGTTAACATAAAATGAAATGACGTCAATAAGGTAGCACTTTGGCTACCATTCCTTATCTAAAAAGTCTTTTAGGCTATATGGTTCAGTCTCTATTAACACATTTTTTAATGTCTTTTTCCACTTTGACACACTATTAATAGACTTCATTGTATTTGGTAAACCATTAAACAGCTTGATACACACATAATAAGGACTTTTTTCTGTAAAAGTTAGCCGATGTCGTGGATATATTAAGTTATTTGCCCTCGTATTAGTTATATTTACAGATTCAAACTTATCTCTATTTTTAAACAAAAACATCAGACACTCAAATGTATAAACAGCATAAACTGTCAATACATTTAACTTTTTAAATATTCCTCTACAAGAGTCAAAGAAATTCATTTTATTAATTGTTCTTAATATTCTTTTTTGACTAACAAAAACTCTCTGTAGCTCTGAGCTACTTCCCAAAAACAGTATTCCATATCTCAGTACAGATTCAAAGTTTGCATGGTATAGAATTTTTAATGTGTTTAAATTCATGTACTTGGATACAACTTTTATCCCATAACCTATACTACTTAGTTCAAGACATAGACTGTTAATATGACTGCTCCATGACAAAAATTCTTCTATAGTTAACCCTAAAAACTTAGTGTTTTCATCTAATGTAATTTTTTTCCCACATAAAGCAAATTTTCAGGTTTTTCTACTTTGGTTTGTTTGGTTCGGAATAAAAGTAGCTTTGTTTTATCATTATTTAACAGTAATTTATTTTGTGAAAACCAGTTACTTGTAATGTTAAAAGACGATTCTGCATTTTGAACAAGACTTTGTATATTTGATCCGGAAACCAGAAGATTTGTGTAATCAACATAGTTTGTTAATGTTAACCCACCATTAAAATGCGCAATATCATTTAAAAAGATTACAAATAATATAGGTCCAAGAATACTGCCCTGAGCTATACCAATACTGTTTTTCTCTATATTCGACTTAATTTCTTTATTATTATACTGCACCACTCCCCTTTGTGTTCTCTCTGAAAGGTATGACTTTATCCATTCATAAGCATTACCCCTAATACCATACCTATTTAATTTATACAATAGCAAATTCCTATCTATGCAATCATATGCTTTGCTTAAATCTAAAAAGATACCTAAGGCTAGGTTTTTGTTTTCAAACTCATCTAAAATAGCTTTTGTAAACTGAAAAATGGCAGATATGGTTGATCTACCACCTCCCAAGTATGCATGCTGTGTATCTGACCATACCTGACACTTATTCATAAAATGTACTAATCGAGAGCACATAGCTAGTTCAAATAGTTTTGAAAAACTGGGAGGGATACTAATTGGTCTAAGATTATTGAAATCCTTTGGACATTCTTTTTTATGAAGTGGTATAATTTTTGCTAGTTTAAGCTGTGTAGGAAAAATCCCAAATTTCATTGAGTTATTAATTATGTATCTCAGAATATCAATAGTCTCGACAATTGATAGTTTTACAATGCTTGTAGGAATTTCATCATCACCGCTACTATATTTATTTTTTAATTTTTGTGTCATCTCTAACAATTCGTTAGTAGTTATAGGTACTAAATACATTGACTGATTATTATCTGGAATATTACAATTAAAAGGTGCTGTTGTATTGTTTTCCATTATTTTTGGAATTATATTTAACAAATAAGAGTTAAAATCATTTACTAACTTATGAGGATTTTCAGCACAATTTGTCTCATATTCTTAAATTTACCATTTATTTCATTACAAATAGCCCACAAACATTTATTTTTATTATCCAATGATTTTACCTTATTTTCAAAATTTTTGGTTTTTCGTCTCTTATAAGCTTGTCATGTTTTTTAGTTTCATTATAAATAGGTTTAAATATGTTATTATTTCTAGATAATATCAGCAATGTATTCAACCTTTGTTTGCAATTAATATTTTCACTCTTTATTAGCTTTGGTTTGTTTTTATATGTCATTATCCTAGGAAAGCATTGATTAAAAATTCTTATGTATGTAGAAATAAATGTATCCCATTGTAAATTAACATTTTGTTCATTTATCTGGAAACGTTTTCCCAATCCTGCTCCCTTAAAGCTCCCAAAAAGAGACTTTTATTTTCGTCTGTAAAAAATCTTTTATGAATGAAGTTAATCTTAGGTTTATCTATATTAAAAAATAAGAATTGTGCCACATGATCGGAAATATATGTTTCAACATTAGTTTCATATGGGCTTTCTAGATTGGTGAAAATGTTATTAAACAACTACTAGACAGATGAGTAATTCTAGTATTTTGAAAAACTGTTGACCTTATATTATAAAAATTTAAAAGTGAAAAAAAAAATATGTACATTATCCTTAAGCATTTCGATATTTAAATCTCCCGCAATAAATATTAAGGCATCATTACTAACTTTGGATAACATATTTTCTAGTTTTTCATAAAACAATTCTTTGTTGCCGAGGGGCGGTCTATATACAGATAAAATAATAACTTTTTTACCATTAACTAAACATTCAACAGCGGCACACTCACATTCGTTTTGCACAGACAGACTGTTTATACTTTTAAATACTCTATAGTTTATTGCTTTTTTAACGTACACTGCACTACCACCATGAAGACCTTCTCCTCTGCAAAAACATGAAGCTAATTTGAAATTTCTGATTCCTAATTTAGATAACTGCTTCTGTGTTTTCCAGTGTTCTGTAATACACAAACAGAAGCACTCCTGATTATCCCTAAGGAGCTCTTCTATCCGGTCAATGCTATTTCCGATCGATTGTACGTTTTGGTGTATTATACAGAGATTATTTTGTGATGGAGATTTTTCATTTAAACTAAAAAAGGATTGGTTTCTAAGTGGTTACTGTAATTTGTACTGTCTCTGTATTTTGCGACTTTTTCCAGAAAAGCAGGACATTTGGGATCTCTGGCAGTATGTATGGGATCTTTTAATTTTAAACGTTTGCAATTGGGACAGTCTAATTGTGTGCTTTCAGGACAATATTTGCCTTCGTGCTTACCACCACACTTGTGGCAACAAAATTCTCCTTTGCAGTACTTTGCTATATGACCAAATAAACAACATTTATAGCACATGGCAATATTATAAAATTCCTGCATATACACTTTGGTCAAGTCAAAAGTCACATTTTCAGTTTTCATAAGCCAATTAAAAATGAGGCTATTAGTTTGAAATATTCAATTTTCCCTACGATTATTTCTGCACTCTTTTTTTGTTACAAATTTAATTTTTTTGCTGCAATCATCACCAAAGTTTTTCTGTAGATCTGGGTTTTCCTCCATTAAAGTTTGCAAAAATTCTTCGGTTGTGTACCCCTTTTCAATGCCCGTAAACATTATCATAGGATCCATATTTTGTAGATCTTTGATTTCAAAATCCTTTTTTGATTTAAGTGCTTCCGTTAGTTTTGTTTGTTGTTCTACATTCTGACACTCTACGAGGACTCCACCTCCTTTTAATGTTTTTATATTTTTAAATGTTCGGAAATGTTACTATTGCCATTAAGATTTTGTTTAATTTCTAAGTTTTTAATCTTTTTTTTATCTTCACTTTTTTTGTGTGGTGTAATTTTCATTATTTTTGTTTGCTTATTCTGCCTTACCATACTACTGTATGTTTTTACTATGGTTCTGTATTGTTTTTAGGTTTTCTATACAACACTCTACGCTGTCCAAAAGTAGTTTTGGCGTAACCTTGTAGTCGTTTTTGTTTGTTAATTTAACAGCCAATTCCAAATTTTGCTTTTAACTTGTCCAATTCGGAGGCGAGTTTTGTAACACTTTTTGTAGAATAAAAGCGTCCGACTTTTTTGTCCATGTTATTATCCTTAAACGTATAATTTCAGAGAATTATTGAACTTCCAATAGATCCGTTTGGGCTGTTGGGTCAGATCGACGATGGTCCATTATTATTAGAATTTTCCATAAATTCTTCTACATCTTTTTTGTTCCTTACGTATTTTCTTGTCCTTGGGTTTTCGGGCTTAGCTCAGATCTATTTTCTAAATGTGCCGGCAACAAAATTTCCCTTGCGCAATTACTTTCTCTGGTGGAGGTGTTCTGAAAATGGAACAGTCGGCAAAAAAGACTCTTCTTGTTGATTTTCTCATTAAAATTATTTTCATCCATATACAGCTGGAATGTATTTGTTCCTCCCTGTATATCATGTTCTTTGGGTTCAATACACCGTTTAATATTGTCTAGAAAGTGTCCGCAACTCCGATTTTGACCAAATTTGGTATACGGGTGTTTTTTGGTGCGCTAATCACGAATCTGAAACCCTTTTTTGGCGGAAACGTTTCGTTTTCGAGATATCCATCATTAAACTTGAAAATCAAACTAACCTCATTTACACTATACTTATCCAGCTACACACCCTTTTTTAGTTAATTTTTTTATATAAAAAAATACTCCTGCATAATATATATAAAAAATATTTATTACCTTTTTTCGAAAGATATCCATGTTTATACATAGCTTCAGCAAACACAAAGTCTGAGTATACACATCTATCCAAAACAACACCTTGTCCAGTGCTAAATATATGAGCTAGAGCATCAATGTACTGTGAATATCTGAAACGGTTTTATTTAGTAAGAAAGGTTTACCTTAATTGTTTTTATTAAAATAAAATACGAATTTTGGGCGATTCGAAAAGATCTTTTAATATTTTAAGCCGTTATATTCGATTATAAATGACATTTAAGTTAACAACGTCATTTACAGTGTTTTTGAAATCGGTAGGGAATGTTTTTGGATTTTGAAAACTTAAGAGATAAAAAAATTGGTTAAATAAATAAAAGTATAGGCCTTTCAAAGGAAAATTCGATGCCGTTTTAATGAAAACTCTATTTTGTTTCTTTCTCAGACATTTGAAAAAACTTAAAATTTGCATCTTTAAAAAAGTACTGTATTTTATTTTTTTTAGTTCATATCATTTTTAGAATCTGAAAAAAATATTACCAGTATAACTTTAATTATAATTTAATTTCGAAGTTTCTGTTTTGGGGTACCATCATTCAGTTTTTTTCTTATTTTGTTTTTCAGCAAATTTAAAAAGAACATTTTTACCCTTTAGGATGATGTACATTAGTTTATAGAAATATGATGGGGTTCATCAAAATATTAAATGTCTAATGAAATGGCGGAAATTTTCTCAAACGTGAAAAAGTTTTACATGTAAGTGATTTATATTAAAAAGCAAAGAACATTTTCCCAAATAACGTCAAACCGAAAAAAATGTTTTTCACATCCATTACAAACGTACTTGCATATGGAAATTTTAAAAAGCCTAAACTAAAAGAATATAAAAAAATGAAATATAAATCCACAAATATCAAACAGAGAACTTAACATTCCGAAGTCAACCATAAATGATATATTAAAAGACAATCCTCGTCTATTCAAACCCACCCATATACAAGGGCTTGATGAGGGGGACATTCCTTTGAAATTGAAATAGTTTTATAAATAAACAAAATTTAAAAAAAAGTTTCGACGCATCAAGTGTAGACCAACGAGTTGGCGACTTTTCTTTCTTTTTCTTTAAAGCTTTTTTTCTATTTCAGTAAATTTACATGTCAAATAAATTATACTTCAATTCTCGGTTCTTCATAAAATGGCGGTTCCATTCATCCGAAAGTAAACTCACGCAGAAGAAAGACGTTTCAGCCAAAGGGGTTGCCAAATTGGAAGTTCGCCTTCTTAATACTTTGGGTGTTTGACTTATAAATTATTTTTGTATTATAAAAAAGGTACCAGAGCCGGCACCTTTATTAAAAACCGGCGTAGTCAGCAGAGTCACTTTTTAACAAAATCCATTAAAAAGACCTACCTGCTCTCGTCATGAAATTTTTTCTTCAATATTGAAAACGTTGGAGTCCATTAAAATTTGTTTAATCTTGAATTAATCAAGTTTGATGAACTATTTTCAAGCATATACCTACTAAAGATAGCCTTGCCGCTCGACCGTGCGAGCAAGCTTGCGAGGGAGAGAGAATAGGTGTATAACCTTTCTCTCTCGCTCCAAGTGCTGACTGGTCGGCGCGGAACGGTATATTCCCCGTCGACCAATCAGCATGCAGTGCGAGAGAGAGGGGATTAAGCTTATTGCCGATTTCTCTCTCATACGCTTTTTCACCCAGCCCAGCGGCATGGCTGTATATGCTAAAAGCTTGAAGTGAACTATCAAAAATTATCGATAGTGCCGACTATCGATAATGCTCGACCTCAAGAATTAGGAATTTTTTAAAGAATTAAGTTCGAAAACCCCAAATGGATAAAAAAATGGATAAACTGATATGGCGTTGTATGGCTGATAAAAAGACAAATATTTTAAATATGTATTAATAAAAATATATACTTTTTTATAAGTCACCTAAAACAAAGTATATTTTGTTTATTTTATTAATTTAAAATGTACGATCACAAAAGATCTGTTTGTTATTCAGAAATAGTGTACACTATTTTAAACCTTTTTTACATAAAGCGCTCTTATTGAAGGTGTATTTTGGGACTAGGTGTGTATAAAAAGTGTAAAATAGTGTCAACTATATAACAAACGGATCTAAAGTAACAGACGAAACTATAAGCTCTTTTTGATATGCTTTTTAATATTTTAAAGACCAGTTTTTGCCTACGTTTTTTATCAATCTGATAACACGGCTCTAAATGTTTACATTTGCTTAAAAATAAACGGCGGAAATTTGGGTTTTAAACAAAGTATCTATAGTCTGACTTCACAATAATTTTAGTCAATTAAATTCGATGGGGATTTTCAGAAAAGTCTACAATTTCGCCAATATTATCGAAATAAATATAAAGAAAGCCTTATTATTAATTTTTTAAATGGTTTGTTGGTAGACGAAACACATTTTACCGTTACAGGGCTGTAGAAAATCCTTAATTGAAGCTATTAGTGCATGAAGGTGCTAAGTCAGTGTTATAGTTTTTTTGTAAAATCAATTAAAAAACGCATCTGGCACCGTATAGAATTACAAAAGCTGATCCATAATTTGTAAATAGCTTTTATTGCCTATGTACTGACCCAATTTAATTTTAAATTTAGTTTAAATAAAAAAAGCTCGAATCACAAATACTTTAACTGTTAGTATATCTTCAAATTGTTAAAAATGACTTAACACCTTCATGCGCTAATAGCTTCAATTACGGAACAATGAAGTGTGGAATTTATGGTAAAAAATTAAGCCTCTACTTTCAAAAGCGCCCCCCTCCACGGTCTATTTTCTTGTAACTTTGTAAAAACTTTTCTGATGTGAGAAACAACGTGTGATGTGTGATTTTTGGCCAAAAGAGTCAAAATCGTGAATTTTTTTAGTTTTTTTCTAGTTTAAAAAAAAACTAAGTTTTCGTTTTTTTTTTTTAAATAGTTTTCATAAAATTGTTCCTATGTCATTAAAAGTAATGTGTAATGGGGATGTAAACGACTGACTTTTTTGCACTTTTTTCAGCAAATTTGTAGTTTTTATATAGGTAAGTAGATAAGGGGTTGCCTGACTTTATTTATCCATTATCATTCCTTATGCTATAATTTCTCGGCGAAAATTTTCCAATTAAATATATATCCAGCATTAAAAATTCTTACAATTAAAATATATCTTCTGAAAGGTTAAGAAAGATTTGTCTGCAACTTTGATTAAGGATATTAAGTATGTATATTCATTACCAAAAATTAATTAAAAATAATTATTAAAATTTTCATATTATAAATAAGAAATGTTAAATGTTATTTGATGATATTATTAAATAAATTATTATGTTAAATTTTAAATGAATAATTTTGAAAAATCTCAAAAATTAAAATATTAAAATTTAAGTCATAAATAAGAAAGTTAAATGTTTAATATTTCAATATATTCCTCTGTTGATATTGTTAAATAAATTATTATGTTAAATTTTAAACAATCAATTGAAATAAATGTGAAATATTTGTTAATGATTTTTGCTTCTAAATTAATAATGGTAATACAAATTTTTTATTAAATGAAAAATTTATTTATTTACATTTTTTAAGTAATTTTTAAATAACTATACTGATATACTGAAAAAAATCCGGTAAGTATAAATAAAAAAAAACAAAAGACAATGTTTTTTTTTTTTTTTTTTTTATTATTTTTTTCATTATTTCCGCTCTCATCGCTCTGACCTATCAGACGTTGTTTATAATCAAACAAAGAATATTTTTACAAAGTTACAAGAAAATCGAAGGGGAGCGCTTTTGAAAGAATAGCCAGAATTAATAATTATTTCAGCTTGACTTCTGATTAAATCAGTCTTGTGTTTTTTTACTTGGGTTTTCTATTTATGCGCACATACTGAACGAACAAAAATATCTTGCAATGCTACAAACTGACATACTTCCAGCAATAAGAAAAGTTGTTACACCAAATAAATTTACCTATTTATGGTTTCAACAAGATGGATATTCCACTTACAATAGGGTCCTTGCACATTTTTTTTTAATGATGTCGTTTGCACTATTATAGACCGTTCTTCAAAACCTACTACTTCGTTTTTTCTTTAATTCCTTTTTTGCCATATTTCGATTTAAAACTTCAAATTCAAACCCCGAAAACCTTGTTAGGTTTTATAAATGACGTCATTTATAGGTAAATGTCTGGTTGCCAAAAGCCTAGTAGTACAATTTTTGGCATTGGACAATGACCATGGAGATGTACACTAGATTACGCTTGAACTGGGCGGTTTTATAACCTCGCTTTGCAATATTTGTTTTCATTTTTCGTTGCTCTTGTTCTGTGTGATTTGTATTGGATTTTGGTTGTGTCTCAAAATGAGTAAAGTTTCCGTTGGTGTATAATTCTCATTGCAAAAAAACGTCTATTAATATGCCTGGAAAGATTTTTGTTCAAGTTCCATGTATAAGGCTTTAAGGTCTATGGCTTCAAGCAGGGGGACGTGATCCTGAAGGTTATCTTCAACATCTGTTTGTTTGTTTGTGAAGATCACTTTGATGTAAGTATTCTTTATCAGTTTTATGACAGTAATACGAGCAGAGATTTTTACACGAGTTCATTTCTCATCCACAAATCAAATAGGTATTTCAAGTTTTTTGTCAAACAGTACAATTAAGTTGGAGATTTGGAAATTATTACCTAGTGATGACCTATCAATCAAATCGTTTTAGAAAATTTGAATTTTTAGTACTTTTTTTTTGAAATATCTCAGAAGTTACTTTTTTATCAGTATACTAATTTACACACGCAATTTTAGACCCATATTTAATCGAACTACATAGAAATTATAAACATTTATTTTGCGTGCAAGGACCCTATTCTAGAGGTGGATTGCGTTTTTATCAGAAATTTTTGGTAAGAGATTTATAATTCGTGGGCCAATGCGGTGGCCTTCCAGGTCTCCAGACAATACTTCCTTAGACTTTTATTTATGGGGTTATGTTAAAAATAAAATCTATGAATTTCATCCTCTGAAAATGTGCTAGTCCTTGAGGTAATTATTGCATATACGGTTTTCTTCTATTTTTGGATTATATGGTAAAATTTTTATATAGTCATATTCCAGTGTCCTTAGGGATTGCAAATATACTACCGGAGAAGAGAAATTATGTGTTTTAATATTTTTTATTTTAATTTGAAAATTTAAAATTACCATTGATTTTCTCCATATAATGCGAAAACTCCCCATTATGACAAGGAACGTCAGCGTGCAGTGTTGCCAAATCAGGGTCTTTTCGAATATGTTCCCGCATTTTCACGTCTGAAATATAATTGGGAAAATAAAAGCGGCTTTAACTAACCAAAAATTAACCATGACCAACTGTTCAAGAGCCCCTAGTCGGTCATGGTTAGTTTTGTAAGCAAACCACTTTTTTATTTATCCCAATTATTTTAGACAAACCAGAATATCAAAATTTGATGGCCGAAAATTATTAAGTCCGGAACAATGTTGATACTTATTTTGAATTTGACAATGTAGAAAGAATGTTTATCAGTTGTGGTTATCAGTATCAGATATTAGATTTATTTCTAACCTATATTTTTTTAAATTTAAATTAAAAGTTGTTTTTCCCGATTTTCGTATTTTGTTAATAGATTTCTGTTTCTGTGTGTTATGTTTAACTAAATAATTATCAATTTATACTTTTACCCCGCCCAGCACTCAAATTCACTCCAAGATCCAGTAAGTTTATTTGGTTGAAAAAACAAAAATTAAACACAATTTCTCTTCTCCGGTAGTATATTTGCTATCCCAAAGGATACTTAAATGTAATTTTATTAAAAAAAATTCATAAAATCCAAAAATAGCAGAAACCCGTATATGCAATTGTTACCGTCCTTGAAAATGTGAGCTACATCATATGAATAAAGGTCTTTTAAACAAAACTAAAACAGTTTACAAACCTGACAATAAACTGTTGAATTTGCATCCTTGCAACCAGCTTATGTTTAGGATTTCTTAAAAAGTCCATGATGTCAAAACTTCTACAATCTGGTGGCAGCATAGGATCCAACTTTCTAGTATCATATCCATAAGCATTAATATAATTCATATCAAGATTGGCTTCAGGTAAGTAAAGCATTCCGAAAGAGCTTGCTATTTCCTTTGCAAATTTAGATTTGCCAGCAGCAACAGAACCTTCTATGACTATAAGCTAAAACAAAAATTTAAATAAACTACATTATAATAACAATAATTTCAAGAATAAAGAAATTTATCGCTCATATTTTTCAAAGCCTTCTAACTATTTTTTCAAGGAAAAAAACTTCTCGACTAGACTAATGCAAAATCTGAAACTTGTAGAGTGCACAAAGAAATAAATATTTTTCGCAATGTAACTGTTTACTACCGTGAATTTCCTCTAACTGTTCTTTATCACAGGTTAAAAAGAAATCTTCAGATAAAAAGTAACAGTCTCCTCACGAAAAGTAGCTAAAGAGTATATTCTTGTCAAAAAAAATAACTGTCAAATAGGTATTAGGCTTTATTTTTTATTTCAATGTATTTGATTAATAGGTGTAACTTATTGACAAATAAAGTTCGTTTTATTTAAGTTTGGCTACACTACCAATATTATTGGAACACATAAAAAATACTTTATGTATCTATAGCATTATAAGCAATTACCTTAGTATTCTGGTCGAATCTTGCACAAGTGCTATCGTACAAATGATTGAGATAGGTAAAGGATTTCTCGTTGTAGTTCCATGGTTTTGGCTTAGGTGGAAGTTCATCCAGTTTGCTTGTAATTGTTCTTACGGTCTGGACATTAACTTTAGCCAATAATGTTTTTGTAGCATTATTTATTGCTAATTTATTTAATCCAATTCGTACGATGCTAGCCATCCTTTTTATCCTTTAGAAATGTTTTACATAACAGGAAAAGTGGAACCTTTAACCTATAATTTAATTGTCAAAAAACGGCAGTCGATAGTAACTCGATTATCGTGGAAATATGAAAAATAAGGGGTTAGCTTCGTTCCTACATTTAAAGCGGTCTGCAGATCGGCGAATTGGCGGTGATTTTTTTCTTGATTTTTGCCGTTCTTGCAGATGCGGATTGTCAGCGTTGGCGAACCTAATAATATATTTATTGTTGTTATGCCGATATTATTTATTTATAAAATAATTACAATACGTAATAGGGCAATTGTCTCGAAAGTTGCCTCCTCTCCGATTTTGACCAAATACCAACCAATACGGAAGTTTTTTGCGGCGCTGATTACGAATCTGCCACTAAAGTGGCACACAATATTTTATAAACAACTTTTAAAACTTTGTGTTTTTATTTATTTTACACCTTTTCTCCATTAAATTGCGAAGCATCACTTTCAAGCGGGGCAGCCATGATTCCCTAGTGTATGTGTATACATGGTTGCGGCTACGTTCCGGTGTGTGAAAGTGGAGGTTGGCAATTAAATAGAAAAAGGTATAAAATAAATTTAAAAACAAGTTTTTAAAAGGTGTTTTTGAAATATTGTGTGCCAATTTAATGTAAAAATCAACTAGATACAGTTCAAAGGCAGCAGCCACAATTGTTTACAAAAAGCCTAGTGTATACATGGTTGCCTACACGTTGCTGCGTGTGAAAGTGAAGGTTTGCAATTAAATGGGAAAAAAATTTAAAATTAATATAAAAACTAGTTTCTAAAAGGTGTCTGTGATTTATTGTGTACCAATTTGGTGTAAAAATCAAGAATTCTGTGCAAAAAGAAGGAGGAATAGTGTAAATAAGGTTAGTTTGATTTTCAACTTTGATGATGAATATCTCGAAAACGAAACGTTGCCGAAAAAAAAAATTCGGATTCGTAATCAGCGCCCCAAAAAACCCCCGTATACCAAATTTGGTCAAAATCGGAGAGGAGGCAACTTTCGAGACAATTACCAAAAGTATTTTAAACGACTAGTATGTAAATTGACACTCGCGTGACATATATAAACCGTTTCATTTTTGCGAGGATAGGCTGGTTAAACACGGTTAGAATGGTAGGGAAAAGAACAAACTGCTATCAACCAGTTGTTAAAAACGGTATGTCGCGAAAAAATCCTTATAATATATATGTGTGTGTGTTTTCAATTAAACTTTCGATTATCGGACAAGCAACTTATCACTTATAACCACGGAACACGGAACAAAAAAAATCCTAACCTTTACGGAATGCGTGTTCTGTTTTCTGTTTACAATAATTTAAAGAATATTTTATGGGAGATTTTTAACGATGAAGGAAGGTTTTGAACAAAAAAAGGGAAAACGTGGAAAGAGAACTAAAATATCTTTTGATGAAGAAGTTATAAATAAGGATCAGGCCGAGAAATTGCTTTCAGAACAAGTAATAATTCTTGAGAAACCCAATAAAGAAATATTTAAAAGAAATGGTGAGACAAAATTTAAGCAAAAAGAAAAAAATCAAAAACGCAAAACATCTGAAAAAGATTTAAAACATGTTACTGAACAATTAAATCCTAAGAAAAAACGAAAGGAGTCTATTGAAACTAATATAGACACAGTAGAACCTTTAGTTGAATCTGAAGTATCTCAAGAACAAGGAATCCTAAATCAACCAAAGAAAGAATCGAGAAGAGAGCAAAAACGTAAAAGGCATGCCAAACTTTTAGAGGAAAAAAAATTAAATACCGAACTGGAATTCCAAAAAAAAACCCTAAATTACTTGTCAAAATGGAAACACAGTAGGTCAGAATGGAAATTTGAAAAATTAAAGCAAGTTTGGATACAGCAAAACTTGTTCAGTGCTGATAAAATTCCAAATGAATTTTGGGAGACAACTGTGGAATATTTCAGTGGAGCTAAGGGTCATTCGCGACAAGTCGTTTTAGATGAAGCCTTAAAAATAATTGAGAATGAAGGTGAGAGTTCTGAGGAAAATTTAACTGAAGATCATCAAACAAAACTAAAACGAGCCAGAGACCTTGTACAAAATTTACAGTAATTAATATAAACATATTTGTTGTTTAAACCAAATTGTTTTATTTACTGTACCTATTTATTTTGTATACAATATAAAGTTGGACTCGTAAGTGGCATACAAATTTTTGAAAAGTAAGTTTTTAAAACAAATTATAAATCAAATTTTATCACACGCCATCTGAACATGATTTCAAAACTTGTGTCCTGTCAATATTATCCTATATAAAAATAAAAATGATTATAATACATGTAAAGAGAGTAATAGGTATTATTTTTTAATAACTTTTATAATATTTTCATAGCTACTACCTCACAATTTATATAAATATTAAAAGTACAGAGTATTTTAACTTATCAAAGCTTGTCAAGTACAGGTGTATTATATATAAGGTTTCAAATAAGTGGGGCAAAAACTTGTGGATAGGAAAGATATCTATTATTATATAGAGAGTGTTCTAAAAGTTTAAAACTTCAGCAAAGTAGTGTTTTAAAGACTAATAATAAAATATAGTTTTACAATTTTTAGCATTCATAGCAATCACATATAGTATATTTAGGGATCATGACACCTGACCAAAGGAAATATTAAATTTTTAACCATTTTGTGCTATCTATACTATTTGCATAAAGCTTAGAAATAATATATCTTTAGGACGCTGAAATTTCCTCTAATATACCCTTTCTGTCTCTGCCTGTATATTTTTAAATAATACTAATTCATATTCATAGTGTTGTGGAAGGGTGTATAACCACTCACTTTAAACCTTTAAACCTAATTCATAGTGTTGCCTGGAGACGAGACCAGAGATGCCACCTTTTCGTCAGAGGAGAGAAAACTCTCCTCGGCGAGATTTTCTTTTACTCTAGAGACTTCTGTCCTTCTTTCTCGTGTGGTCTCCTAATAAAAGCGCAGACGCCACGCTTTAGGCGTGATTACCAGGCTTTTCTGCATTTAATTATTATATCTACTTTAAAAAGGAATTTCTTAAAAATGTGTTAAAGTCAACAAGCTTAAAAAAAGACCAAACTAATATATCAACAATGCGTGGGAGCGCAATTCAACTTCTTCAAGAGCCAATAGCAATTGCCAACAAGCAGTAATCTGTAAATCCCCGAGTTCGAGACTTTTATTATTCTTAATCGTGATAGTATAAATACTTTTTTGGAAATTATTTTTCTAGTGTAAAATTTCTACCCAACCGCTGTGTTCGCACGTCGTTTTCGTGGTTGGGCCCAGTAGGATCTTTTGGAACATGCGCTAGAGTTGCTGGTTATCGGCAGCTCTTGTTGCCTCAAGGTGTTAGCATACCGTGCTGATAAGTGAATGACATCCTGTGCCTTAAACAGGTGTCTCCAACGAAGCCTCTGAGATACAGGGCGAACTTTCAGAGTATCTAGCCTTACTGCGGTAATGCGGGGCTCTGCCGTGGTTGACTATTACTTTCCTAGCTCCAAACAGAAAGCGGAAAGAACCGCTTTCATGGAAAAAAAGTGATAAAGGTGCGCTGACCGAAACGGATAAATCCGTTTCGAAGTGCCCAAGTCACAGGC
>JAHBCN010006054.1:35000-51104 GCA_019359885.1 Listronotus oregonensis | reverse complement strand
TCCAAAACACATTGCTGGATGATATTATCTTTACCGTTTAGTATAGAGCGCAGCTAGTGCAGAAAAGACATGCATAATTAGCTCGTTCATTGTGTTCAAATGAAAAAGGTTACTTTACGTGAAAACAAGGATTTCTATTATTTCTTGACACTTTAAAATAGTAATTACTGTAAATAACAAAAAATTATTTTGATATGCTCAACATAATAAAAAGTGTTCTCTTTCACTTTCACTTTTTTATTCTGTAAACCAAATCTCACGAATTTATTCATGCAGTTAAACAAAAAGATTAGAATATTATTTACATTTTATTTTTTTACCCTTCCTAAATTTATTAATAAATAAAATGTCTTAGCATTTTAAAAAACAAATGTCATGACTTCACCCGGAAGAATGTTTTTTTTTTGGGTCTGGACATCAATTTCTATCATTGGACAGCTGTTGAGACTCAGGAGTATAATTGTGAACCCAAGTTTTATCTATGTGTATAAATTTCAATAAAATAAATTCTACCCTTTGATCAAAAGTACCCCCAAATTTTTTAAATAAAATTAAAATGATTAAATTATTATTTCATATTCATTTTACCCCCTTCAAAGTTATCTCCATTATAAGCAATATACATATTCCAACTTTCCAAACTTCAAAATTTTTTTAAGACCAATTTAGAAATCGACTTTAGATCCTTATGCGAATTTTCTTTATCTCCTAACCGATTTAAAAACGCTTTCACAGAATGCTAACTGTTATGAGCGTTATTTTGGTCAAATCTTTGCGTACAAGATGGACTATGACCGTTGAAAAAACCACAAGTTGTTTCTCCAATTCTGGCCTCTTCCGACGAACTTCTTTTTTCGGGACCTGGCGGAAAACGGGAAGGGGAGCACCACCCCAATCGGAAAATTTTTAACAAAGGCCCGGGTTTTTTATTCGACTCTTTGGTTTTTGATTTTTGGCTCGTCTGAGAAGCGCCATTCTTATTTTTTAGTTTGATGTCGAAAATTTAGAGCAATGTTTGTCATCAGTACTGATGGCCTCGATAACATTTTTGGGAAAAAAAAACATTTCTGAGAGACATCAATTGTTGCTGTTTTGCAACAAAATTCACAGTCACATGCCTGGACATCTTGCGTATCCCTCTCACCGATCCCAACGAGGCACCCAAAAATTTGGGTGCTAGCTTCCTGATGCTCACAAAGTGATCTGCTAGGACAATTTTCTTTTCCATGTTTTGTCAGTGATACTGGAAATTATGACCGGAACGGCCAATCATCAACCACAGTATGGCCTGCTTTAAAGCCTTTGTATCGCTTGTACGTTTGTGTTTTCGATTTTGTAGAGTCTTCAAGGTTTTGATAATATTTTAACCCTTTGAAGGATATTTAAACAACTCAATAATTAAAAACTACCACGATGTATTTAACAAGCCTATTGATCCCCTAAATCTGGCTGCCATTGTTGAACCGAAAAAAATCCTTAAGTTTCAAAAAAAACGAAAATATATAAGTCTGTTTAAAAAAGCAGTTTTTATTTCACTTAAAAACGGTTGGAGATACAAACTTAAAAACGGTTCCAATAAAAAATAAAGACAATGTAATCCTTTTTGTGTTATTAAAGTTTTAAAAATGTTTTCCCCCAAATAATCCCCTAAATACAACCATTTATTACCTATTATTCCCAACCCTTTTCCCCGTCTTTGTCGTGGTTGGGCCCATAGGATCTTTGGGAACATTTTAGGTTGCGGTTATCGGCAACTTTAACTACTATGGAAGGGATCCAAGCAAGTGAAACCAACTAAGGTTTTAAGGGCCCCCTCTGAGAAAGGGGGCGACCTCTCAGAATTCTAGCTTTACTCCGTAATGGGGGCTCTGCCGTGGTGGTCCCCTTCCCCTAGCTCAAACAGAAAGCATAAAAACCCCTTTTCCCCGGAAAAAGTGACGCGGGCCCAAAAACGGATAAATCCTTTCGGAGGGGCCACTCAAGATCACAAGCAGACAAAGATGCGCCACCGAAACGGGTGAATTTTTTTTGGCCCCCCCAAAATCCCCCGCTTATATCACGGGAAGGGCTAATCCATCCCAACAAACAGGTGCTTGGGGAAGGGTCCCTGAACCCCAAAAAAAAACGGGCAGAACCGCCTTTATAGGGAAAAGGGTTCCCTGACTTTAAACAAAAAAGCGGATAGGACCGTTTTTTAGGGTAAAACCGGAATGGGGCCCCCCAAAAAAAACATCTTTCCCCTGTAAAAGGACCTGGTGGCTACCCACTCAAAAAGACCGGGAAAAGGGGGGGGCAAAAAGTTTTGCTCTACATCTTTTAAATGGGCAATTTTCCTCGGGAGGACCGGGGAGGGCCATGTGGCGCATGTGGCGCGGGGGGGGGGGTTTGTAATTTTTTTGGGCCCGGGGGATTTTAAAACTTTTTTACGACTAACTTTATTCAATTATAGTTTTTCCCTTTTTAAAAAATATTAATGTTTTTAATCAAAAGGGGCCGGGAAATGGGGATGACCTAAATGAGATTTATGATTCTATATTATTCGGGGGTTAATACACTAATTTTTCCCCCGGAAGGGGAATGGTCTTTTTTTTATTTGAAATAAAAAAAGGACTTTTTTGGCATCTTTTAATACCCCAAAATAACGGGTTTTTGTATTAAAAATTTAAAAACTAAAAATCTATTGAAAAAAAAAATACAACCTAAAATTAAAAAAAAACAATAACCCCAAACATATGTTTAGAAAAAAAAATCACGTACAGTGAATTAAAAACTTTAAATACATTTCCACTTAACAACTTAAACAAAACGATTTTTTTTATTATGTCGAATAAAATATTATGCTGTCCCAAAATTTTAGTTTAAAAAAAAAACATGTTTAGGTAAATTGATTAAATAATAATGGATAATATATGCATGATTTAAAATTTAAGAATATTTTACCATTTTTTTTATTTTTTACTAAAAGTTAAGTTTAAGTTGAGAAAAAAAAAATAATCCTTTTAAATTTTTAATTTTATTAATTATTTTTTAGTTAATTGGGTTTGGGCCTCTAAATACACACACACACACACACACAAACAAATTGGGGGGTTTTGAAACTTGATACCTAACTAAACGAAAAAAAAAAAAATTTATTTACAGTTTTTTTCTTGACCTGGGGTTTCGTTTTTGGGGAAAAGGTCTTTACCTATTTTTATGAACAAATGGTTATTTTTTGTTTTCGATTTTTAATTTGACAATTTACGCCTTCACAAAAAAAATTTTCATAAAATGGTAGGTGTACCATGGTTCCAATTTTGACCTATTTTCTTTCGTTAATATGGCCATGCCCCCGGTTTTTTAAAAAAATTCCCCCAGCCTGTTTATCGTAAATTTCTTTACGTTTTGTTCTGGGGATGAATTCTTGAGCACTTTGCTTCCCCACCTGTAATCTTTTCTCACCTCTTGGTAGTATGCATCATTATTGCAGGGTGTATCAATGAATTTGAAACTTCTTCGCAAATTTCGGTTTTTTTTGCCAAAAACTAACTCAAATGGCGTGTAATTTGGTAAACGGGGTTGGGATTTGCAAAAACAAAAATATGATAACCAAGTATTCCAAGAAGTTAAATTTTCGTTTATGAAAACCTAATATATTCATTAAGTACCCTATGATTTTTTTGCACCCTCAATGGTCTGACTATTTTATGCTTTTGAAAAGCGGTGATTTAAAATTGAGCATTTTTGTCAGTTGGTCAAAACTTCTTTTTTTTACTCAGTACCCATATCTGTTCTTACCCCCTTTCATGACACCGTATATTAAATGCAAACATTCAAAATTTCCGGGTATTTTTCCCCCGTTTTTTTATTGGGTTTGGGGGTAATATTGACATATTTTTAAGCTCCCCTGATAAGTACTGCTACTGCCCATTAAAAAAAATGGACCTATGGTATCTATACTTTAAATTCAAAAGCCTTCTGTGGTGTAGGTTTAATAACCATTTGTTTTCTGGTTTTAGTTTTAAATTTTTTAAAAAATTAAAACTTTTGGGGAAATTTTTACATAATTTGAAAATCATGGGACATACCTTTCCATCGGTAGTGCATTCTAATTTTTTTAAAAAACTTTTTTCCCCTATATGCCCCCCTGAAGGGGGTTCCCCCATGAAATTTCATAATCAGCCAAATTTTTTTCTTCTTTGTATTTTATAGTTTGGGGTTCTTTTTTAAAATTACTATATATATATATTTTTTTTTTTTTTTTTTTTTTTTTTTTTTTTTTTGGGGAATTTTTTGGGAATTTCTTTAAAATTATTTATACTACACATTTTAAAAAATATTTCGTCATTTAATTTTAATTTTATTCCTTAATTTTTTCTGATCATCCCCTTTTTTTTCAAGGCTACCCCGGTACATTCTCTAGCGAAATACTGCCATTGATAATCGGTTTTTTTCTTTTTTTAATTTTTTCCTTTTTTCCCCCATAAATATCCTGAAAAAAGTTGGGCTGAATTTAAATTTAAAATTTAAAAATTATTTTTAAATTTTCTAAAGTTTCATAAATTCTTGGTCCCTTACTCCCTATCTTAAAGTTTCTCACTTGCCCTGTTTTTTTTTTTTTAGTCATAGACCGGGTAATAGCTAACCCCGAGCATTTGCTTGTCATATTTTTAAAATCTTCGTTTTTTCCGGGAAAAAAAGTCTGCACCAACGTTGTCACATCCTTAAATGTACTAAACTTCAAAATCATATTCTTCTAAATCAAGTCCTCATACGTGTAAGTTTTGAAAATGGGTCCTTCATTAAAAATAAGGGCACAAGGGGGTTTGTGGTCAGATTTTAAAAAAAATTTGTTTCCGAAAAAGGAAAAAGGTCGAAAATAATTTATACCAAAATGAATTCGGTCAGTTCTTGTTCTACAGTGGACTTTTCCCCATTTCTTTTGTGAATGCCTTTGGGGAAGCATGGGCCCCCCGGAAATCCCCAATTCTTATAACTTTCTGATAGAATAAGCAAAAAACTTTTTAGATGCATCTGTCGTTAGGTAAAGGGTTTACTAAAATGGGGATATTATAATATATTAGGTCAAAAAAGCGTTTTTTTTAATTTTTCAAAGAATTTTGACATTCTTGTCCCCAATTAAATATTTTTTTTTTCCAAAAGATTTTTTTAAAAGGTTTTGCACTTTCTGCAAATAATAAGACAAGAAAGATACAAATCTTTTTACTGCTGAGGGTCTTTAGGGGTTTAAAAAATGATTTAATGCCTTTTAAATTTAGTTTAAATTTTTGAAAATGCCTTCACTGGTGCAGCGATCCCCAAAAAAATGAACATTTTTTTAAAAACCCCCAACCTTTTTAAGGGGTTGAGTTTTAAAATTTTTTTTTTTGGACTTTTAAAAACCTTCTTAAATTTTAAAATGATGATTTTAGAGAACCCAAAATGGATCAAATCGTCCATGAAAAAAAAAATTTTTTTCAGGTGTTATCCAAAAAAAAAAAAAGCCATGTTTTATCCTCTGAAAACTATTTGGACAATTTTTTTAAGCAAATGGGGAACCCCCATAAGGGGAATTTGTGCAAAATTTTAAAAACCTAGATTTTTTTTCTAGTGGAATCTGGGGAAAACCAGTTTTTTAAAAAAAATTTAAAAAAATTTTCTTTCCCCAGTTGGTCTAGAATGGTGTAAAAACGTGGTAAGGAAAATTTTTTGCCAAAGGGCCTTCTTATTAACCTTTCTAAAATCTATTACAAAATCCCCTTTTTTTTTTTCCATCATTTGATTTTCGGGGACCAACAATATTGGGCTTTTGGGTTTCAGTTAAGGGGTTTTATTATGTTTTCTTGTAACATTTTGCTTACTTGTGCATTTATTTCCGGCATTTGAGTCCCCGGGTTCGATTTTTTTTTATGTAAATAGGTGTTGGGTCTTTAATTTTATTTTTTTCCGAAAAAAATTTTTTGTTGTCAATTTGTCTTTAAAAAACAAAATACTCCTTAAAAAATTTTTTGTCTCGTTTTTGTAAATTCTGGAATATCTTTATTTAGTTCTTTAAAACCATGGTTCCCCCTTTTTTTTGTATCATACTTATAGTGTAAACAAAAAAATTTTCAAGTAACTGGTTTGTAGGTCAGCTTTTTTAATCTTGCCTTTCCATTTGTATTTAAAATTTTTACATATGGACTCGACCTTGAAATAATTGGGCCTGCAACAAAAAATCCAGGAGCTATCTCTTTTTTTTAATACAACGGGGGTCTTGCTCGGGTTATAATTTTTTTTAAAGTCCCTTTTTCCCTTTCCCCCGGGGGGACTTTTATCCTTTTTTTTAAAGGGCTGTTAAAAATTGGTTTTTTAATTTTTTCCTTTTTTTCAATAAACACTCATTTCCCCAAATTACGTAGTCTAATTGACATTGATAGTTTACGATGAAATTCTTCCTAAAATTCCATCCGCGGGGAAATTTGGGAAAATTTTATTGACTACGTGGAATGTATGTGGTAGTGGGGAAATTTTTTGTTTAAAAAAGTTTGTTTTTTTTTTCCATTGCCTTTTGTTACGCCTCAATTTTAAAAATTTAAAATTTTTTAAGTACCCGGTTGGATTAATTTTTCCTTTTTAAAAAATAGATATGCCCCCTGTACCCAATTAAAGTTATGGACTTCCTGTCTTTTTTAGTGTTGAGTAATACAAAGTTCAAAATAAGGCCCCGGTGAAATCATTTTTATTGATGATCCCCCATTGGACCTAACGGGGGGGCCTTTGGTTTTTTTAATCTCACCGGACTCATAGCTTCTTCGTAGCTGGGCCTTCCTCTAAAATTTTGACCTCTATTTGACCTCTTTAATTTATATTTGCACCTCTTTAATTATTATTATTTAAAAAATTTTTGGCTATTCTGGCCATCCCCACTTCTTTGACTAGCATTTTGATAGGGGACACCATTGGTTTTAAAAGCATTTGAGCTTGGGGTTAAAAAACGGAAAAGCTTCTCTAGAAGTGAGTTCCTCCCCCCAAAATTATTTTTACTCCTGGGGGGTTTTTTTAACGAGGGGGTTTACAGTTGTATTAACCGAAAAAGGTTTCCCCTCGTCAGATGACCCACCTTCTCCCTTATGTTGCTCGCTTCTCTTGAACATAAACTCTCTACCCCCGAAAATTTTCCGTCATATCTCTATTTTGTTTTAAACTCAAAAACTAAGTTTTTAACACAAAGATTCTTCGGATTTAATCCCTTTTTTTTTATTTGTTTATTATGGTAGGTAAGTCGTCGTTGTCAGATTTTAAATTTAAAAAGGGCTTTGCCTGGAAGTTTTGTTCTTAAATGGGCACTTTTTCCCGGGGATCCTTAGATTTGGGGAATGAAGTAAACAAGAAATCAAAAAGGTTGGGGAGTCTGTTCTCCTTACCATCATATTCGCTGCTTACTAGCTTGATAAAAAATTTTAAAAAAAATCGATGGCTAAAGAGACATTTTTCATTAAAAATTCCCCAGATTTTGTGGTTGTTTTTTTCTTGATCTTCCTTGAGAATTCTAATTCCTCATCCCTGCGGGATTAATTTTTGGGGCAGGATGGGGTATTTTAAAGCGCACCTTGGAAAAAAAATGCCAAAATTACCCTATCCGGAAGCCCCAAATAGATGTTCCCCCTGAACTTTTTTTCCCCCAATTCTTTGTAGCTATGGATGCAAATCTGTACAAATTGGTTATATTTTTTTGAAGTTACTCGTGACATCATCATGACCCCCTAAAAAAAAAAACAAAAGAAATTTTATCCCTTTTTTTTCAGACGGTTATTAAATTATACCTTTAAGTTTTTTTTTGTAAATTACGAAAATTTAAACAAAACAATGAGTCAGGTTAGTTATGAAAAAAAAATACGATACTATAATATACGAACTAGAATTTAAATAGTTTTAAAATTTCTGGGTTTCTAATTACTTTTTAAATTTTTTTTTTTTAAAAAATGGAATAAAATGATTCACAATTTTATTTTTTGATAATAAAAGTCTTTGGAAATGGGGGGCATCAATTTTGGGGGGAAATTATCTGCTACAATCTTGGACTCCTTACAGTTTCCCCCCAAAATACCCCAAATTTTTGGGCCAAAAAAAACCCAATTTTTTTGATGACCTAAATGAGATGTTTTTTTTTCTATATTATTCAATTAATTATAATACACTACAACCAAACCACATCAGAACAAATTGTGCTCTTGTGCGGTAGCGACACAAAAAGAGGAGATGTAAGAAATTCTCCCAATCTGGTATTCATTCATAAGAAGCCCCATCTATTGGGGGGAAATAAAAAAGGTGTGAGCCACAATAGACAGAGCATTCCCGTGGGGGGGCGTAAAAGTCCATTCAAAAACCTACCTAACCCCCCCTACCTACCTATTACTTTATATTGCGTCAAATTAATATTATTTTTTAATTTTTTTTAAAGGAGAAGGTAATAAATAATAAATTGACTTTTCTTAAAAAAATTAAAAAACTATTGTGTAAATTTTCCCCAAAATTTAAGGGGAAATAAAGCTAAAAAAACAACTTTAAAAGCGACTTAATTTTACATATTGGGAAAAATTAATTTTTTTTTTGAAAAAAGAGACCAGACAAAAGGTTTTCAAAAAGGACTTTTTTCCAAACGATGAGAATGTTTCTCAAGCCCCGGGGCAGAGGGGTAGTCTTTCTCACCATGTTTTCCCCTTTTGGGGTCAATTCTTTTAAAATTTTCAGTTTTTAAACACTTTAAATTAAGTAATTTTTTAAAGTTTTTGCAAACTTATAAAAATAAGTTACATAAATAATATAGAAACAACTGGTTAACATTAAATGCTAACTTTTAATTATAATATAAAAACACAAAAAATGCAAAGGGGTTTAAATCTTTAAAATTAATTATACATTGTTTTTTCTGGACTTCAGCCCCATATTTTTTTTAAAAAGCCCAGGCAGTTTGAATTGTCTCCCTTAATGCACCCCTTTTTTTAAAAATTATGATTTGACAACACCACATAGTTGGGGTTTGGAAATTTCCCCCTTTTAAAAAAACAAACACAAAAAACTCTCCTTCCATGAATATCAAACTCAAGATATTTCTATAAAGCCCCCATTTTATTTTTTATTTTTTGTATGACAAATTTTGAAGGGAAAAAACATTTTTTTTTTTATGAAAAATTTTTTTTAAAATTTAATAGTAATATATACGTTATAACCCGGAGGTTACTCGTTACAGTACAAGTTAGACAAAGGACAAACGCGACGCTAGGACCGGGGGCCCCGAATGTCTAAACAGTCTGTAATAATTTTTGACATGTGTCGTAACGTTTTTTTATTTTTCTGTAAGTTCGTTCTGTGCCCGTTTGTTTTAAAAAAAAAAAAAATCACATTTATTCTAAAAACGCAAACCTTTGTCCCTGTTGCAACAGTCAACAAGAAAAAAAAAAAACCCCTTTGGAAATATTTAAATTTTAATTTTTTAAAATTTTAAAAATGAAACAGTTCGATAAGTGTTCCCCAGACACGTCCGGTTTTTGGTACTGTAATGACTAACCTATCGGACATATATTTAAAGATGTAATCAAAAAGGCTACCAAAAAACATAAAAAAATTCTTTATAAACCCTTTTTTTTTTTCCCCCAAAACCTTTAAAAAAATTGTTTCTGTCTAAAAAAAAAAAGTCAATTCTTTGCTAGACAATTGGTTGTCAAATCGAATAAACCCCACTTTAACAAATCTCAAAAAAGCCCTTTTTCTTTTAATCAAAGTTTCCGATATACCTTTAAAAAATTTTTAAACCCCTTTCAAAAAAACAAAAACCATAAGACGGTTTTCCTTTTAAATTTTGTTAAAGTGTATTTATTTGGTTTTGCTAAAAAGTTCCTCGGATCTTCCTTTTATTAATAAATTCCCCAAAATTTTTTTTTTGGTTCCCCCCCCAGATCAAGGGGATCGTTTCTTATACCGTCCAAAAAGAAGTTCTCGAGGCTAAATAGCTTTTAGCAATTGTTTTAAACAATTTATTCACAACCTTCCCCCCTTTTTAAATTTTGCCTCTTTCGTATTCCGGCAATTCTCCGGTGAGCGGGAAAAGGCTAGGGGTCAGCCTATTCCCAAAGTTCTAAATTTGGGGGAAAACCCCCAAATTTTTCCCCTTTTTTCATTTCTTCATCCCCAGATTTGGGGAACCCCCCTCCCCCCCAAATTTTTTCCTTCTTCTCCCAGTTTTAAATATTTAAACCCCCGTGTGAACAAATTCCCCCTCTCACCACTCAAAAACACCCACAATTAGGTACTTTTTGAACTGTACAAATTTTAAAAAAAAAATTTGCTATAAAATGAAAAAATTAAATCAAACTAGCTGGAAAATAACATGTTTTTCAAAACACATTCTTATTTAATGTCTGTAACCCTTCTAGCTACGCTCTATAAGTAGTTGCAGGTAAACTCCGCTGTCTGCCAAAAAGGTGAACTAAATTCATAGATGCAAATTTGGGTCTTTAAAGGACACCCTGTGAAAAGACTATTGCTATTCTTGACAGAAAGAGAAGAATAAATGTACACAAGTTTTCATTACCGCATATACAATAAAAAAAAATATTTTAATAATGGGGCATATTAAAAATTTAAAAACTAAATTTTAAAAAAAAAATATATATATATATATATATATATATATATATATATATATATATATATATATATATATAAAAAAAAAAAAAATTTTTAAAAAAAAAAAAAACCAAAATTCAGCTGGTTTAAAAATAATTTAAGGATTTAATTTTTTTTTAAATTAAATAAAATTTTTCCTAAAATTAAATGATGAAATAGCACCGATAGCGAACCCCTTAAATTCGAAGTTTTACAAATTCAAAAATTTGTAAAAAATTTTTTCCCCAAGCTATAAGAAAACCCCAAAACATAAACTTACAATACAAAAGTTAAAATGTTAATTTTTTTTATCAATGGGCCCCCAAATTTTTAAAATGATATAAAAGAAAGATTAAAAATTTCCCCCAAATTTTTTTGGCGAAAATTTCCCCACGGTTTGGTAAAAAAAATTGTTTGTCTCACTCCCCAAAAATCAAATCGCCTTTTCGTCTGCGAAGTTCATGAGGCGTATCCGGGTTTTTTTCCCAAAATGGCCCCAAAACCCCTGTAAATTTTGATACCCCAAAAAAATTGGCTCTCCTATTGAATTTACAACAAAATTGTTTTAGACTATTTTGAAGACTTGGGAAAAATTAGCTCACTACTAAATTTCTTTTTTTTGAAAGGGTTTTAAAAAATTATTTAAGAAAAATTATTTTAAAACCTTGAATTCCTGCTACATCCTTAAAAAAATCAACCAGTAATAAAAAAAATTTTAATTTTTTTAAATTTACGTTTTACTTTTTTTAAAATTTTTCAACATGTTTTACAGTATTGAAGAAAAATAATGGTTTTAAAAAATTTAATAAATCAAGTAATTACATTAACTAAATAATGAGATTTTTACAAAATTTAAAATTTTTTTTAGGAAGGTGAAAAACACATTTTTAAAAATTCAAAAAAACTTTTTTAAAAAAACATTGAAACAAAAAAACTTTTTTTTTAATTAGATGCTCAAACAGACCTCCTTTTACCCTAACAATATCCAAAAAATTTTTTAAAAATTCCCCGTTCTTGCTTTGAAGTTGAAATCCGGGTAGTCAATCGAAAAACCGCTGAAATTAAATTTTTTTTTTTTCTAAATTTTTTTAATTAAATTTTTTATAAATAACTTTTTTTTTGTTCGTAATTATGTCGGAAAACCCTCCATTTAAACCCCAAAATTTTTAAAAGTCGGGTTCAACTTTTCCCCAAAGCCGGGCCCCTTTATTTTGAATTTTTTCTAAAAAAGTTTCTGTTCTCAAATTGGTTAAAAAAAAAAAGGGCAATAATAAAAATTTCCCCAAATATACCCGCCCAAACATTTACCTTTTGAGGGTATTAAGGGCCTTGTAGATACAAATTTCTGTTCTTTTTTTTTGCCCCAGTATCTGATGTTTTGAACTTTTTATTCATTTTTTTTGAAGGTGCTTTTTGTCACAAAAAAAAAATATTGCGAAAAGCCCCCATTCCTGATGTCTTTGATATTTGTACGGATGATATTTATATTTCTTTAATTTGTTAGTACTTCTGTATTTTTTCCCTTCCCCAATTTTTAAAGCCTGATGCTAATTCCTTTAATTTCTTCTACATGAAGTAAAACATCTAAATCGACATTATTTTCTTGAGCTCTTCCATCGAGTACATTATTATTTCGCTCTAAGCAGTTGCATTTATTAATAACAGTACCTTTCGTCTCAAACTTATGAACGATATTTTGAACTGTTGTCTTACTTGGAATGTGTTTGTCAGGAAAAAACGTAGAGAACATGTCGGATACTCTTCGATAACTATTTTCCATGTAATACTATTTAATCATTGTTATTTTCTCTTCAATACTGAAAACCCTTTTAAAATAACTAACAAAAAATAAAACGTCAATTAAAAGTTGACAAGACATTTTATTTATTACTGGTGGATTCTTTAAAAGGTATGTAGCAGGTATTCAACGATTTTACAAATAGTTTTCTTAAATAACTTTAAATTGAGTTATCAAAAAAAAAAACGAAATTTAAAATGTTGAGCTAATCTATCAACGTCTTCAAAATTTAAAAAATTTTTTTGTAAATTCAATAGGGAGCCAATATTTCAATTTGTCAAAATTTTCAGGGTTTTTTTTCCCCCCCCCCTTTTGATACAACGACGTGACGGCACAAAAAAATTTTTTTTTTTTAAAAAAAAAAAATTTTTTTAAAAAAAAAAAAAATTTTAATTTTGGGAAAACCCCCCAAAAATTTTTTAAATTTTTTTTTTTTAAAAAACTTTTAAATTTTTTGGAATTAAAGAAAATTTAAAACCCCCCAAAAAAAAAAAAATTTTTTTAAAATTTTAAAAAAATTTTTTTTTTAAAATTTAAAAAAAAAATTTTTAAAATTTTTTTTTTTAAATTTTTTTTTTAAAAAAAAAAAATTTTTTTTTTTTTCCCCCCCAAAAAAACCCCCCCTTTTTTTTTTAAAAATTTTTTTTTTTTTCCCAATTTAATTTAAAATTTTTCCAAAAGGAAAAAAAAATTTTTAAAATTTAAAATTTAAAAAAAAAGGTTTTTTTTTTTAAAAAAAAAAATTTTTTGGGGGAAATTTTTTGGTTTTAAAAAAAAAATAACCAAAAAATTTCAAATTTTTTAAAAAAAATTTTTTTAGGGGGTTTTTTTTTTTTTTAAATTTAAAAAGGAAAAATTTTAAAAGGGGTTTTTAAAAATTTTTAAAAACCAAAAAATTTTAAAAAAAAACCCCCCAAAAAATTTAAAAAAAAACCCCCTTTTTTTTTTTAAAAAAAAAGGGCCCTTTTTTTCTTTTTTTTTTTTAAAAAAAACCCCCAAAAAAAAAATTTTTTTAAAACTTAAAAAGGGGCCCCTTTTTGGTAAAGGGGTTTTTTTTTTTTAAAAAATTTTTTAAAAATTTTTTTTTTTTAAATTTTTTTTTTTAAATTTTTTTTAAATTTTTTTTTTTTTAAAAAAAAAAAAATTAAAAAAAGGGGGGGTTTTTTTTTTTTTTCCCCAAATAAATTTAAAAAAAAAAAACCCCAAACCTTTTTTTTTTTTTTAAAAAAAATTTTTTAAAAAACCCAAAAATTAACCTTTTAAAAAATTTTTTTTTAAAAAAAAAAAAAAAAATTTTTTGGGGTTTTTTTTTTTTAAATTTTTTTTTTTAAAATTTTAAAAAAAAAAATTTTTTTAAAAAAAAAAAATTTTTAAAAAACTTTTTTTTCCCCTTTTTAAAATTTAAAAATTTTTTTAAATTAAATTTTTTTAAAAAATTTTAAAAAAATTTTTTTTTTTTTTTTTTTTTCCAACCCCCCTTTTTTTTTTTAAAAAAAAAAGGGGTTTTTTTTTTTTTTTCAAAAAATTTTTTTAAAAAAAAAAGGTTTTTAAAAAAAAAAAAAAAAAACCCCCCTTTTTTTTTTACTTTTTTAAAAAAAATGTTTTTAACCAAAAAAAAAACTTTTTTTTTAAAAAAAAAAAAATTTTTTCAAATTTTTAAAAAAAAAATTTTTTTTTAAATTTTTTTAAAAAAAAAATTTTTTTTTTTTTTTGTTTTTTTTTTTTCCAAAAATTTTTTTTAAAAAACCTTTTTAAAAAAAAAAAAAAATTTAATTTTTTTTTTAAAAATTTTTTTTTTTTTTTTTAAAAAACCCCAATTTTTTTTAATTTAAAAAAAGGGTTTTTTTTAAAAAATTTTTCAATTTAAAATTTTTTTTTAAAATTTTTAAAAAAAAAAAATTTAAAAAATTTAAAAAAATTTTAAATTTTTTTAAAATTTTTTTAAATTTTTTTGGGGGTTTTTTTTATTAAAAAATTTAAAAAAAAAAAATTTTTAATTTTTAAAAAAAAAAAATTTTTTTTAAAAAAAAATTTTTTTTTTTTAATTTTTAAAAATTTTTTTACAAAAAATAAATTTTTTTTAAAATTTTTTTTTAATTTTAAAACCAAAAAAAATTTAAAAAAATTTTAAATTTTTTTAAATTTTTTTTAAAAAACCTTTTTTTTTAAAAAATTTTTAAAAAAAAAAGGGCCCTAAAATTTTTTAAAAAAAAATTTTTAAAAATTTTTTTTTTTAAAAAAATTAAAATTTTTTGGCCAAAAAAAAAAACCCCTTTTAAAATTTGGGGTTTTTGGCTTTAAAAAAAAAAAATTTTTTTTTTTAAAAAAGGAAATTTTTGGGAAAACCCCCGGGGCCCCCAAAAGAAAAAAAATTTTTTAAAAAAAATTTAAAAATTTTTAAAAAAAAAAAATTTTTTTTTTTTTTTTCCTTTAAAATTTTAAAAAAAACCCTTTTTTAAAAATTTTTTTTGGGGAAAAATTTTTTCCCCTTTTTTTTTAAAAATTTTTTTTTTAAAACCCCAAAAAAACCAATTTTTAACCCCGGGAAAAAAGGGGTTTTTCCCCTTTTTAAAAAAAAATTTTAAAAATTTTTAAAAAATTTTAATTTTTTAAAAAAAAAAACCAAATTTCAAAAATTTTTAAAAAAATTTTTTAAAAAAAAAATTTTTTTTAAAAATTTTTAGAAAATTTTTTTTTTTTTAATTTTAAAATTTTTTTTAAAAAAAAAATTTTTTTAAATTTGAAAAATTTTTTAAAAAAAAAAAAAAAAAAAAAAAAATTTTTTTTTTTTTTTGGGGGGGGTTTAATTTAAAAATTTTTTAAAAAAATTTGGAAAAACCCCCCTTTTTTTTTTAAAAAATTTTAAAAAAATTTATATTAAAAAAAATTTTAAAAAAATTTTTTAAAAAAAATTAAAATTTTATAAATTTTTAAAAAAAAAAAAAAAAAATATTTTTTGGGAAAAGGATTTCCCCTTTTTTTTTAAAAAAAAAATTTTTTTTTTTTTAAAAAAAATTTTAAAAAAAATTAATTTGCCCCTTTTTCCTTTCCCCCCAAAAAAAAAAAGGTTTTTTTTAAAAAAAACCCCCCAAAATTTTTAAAAAAAAAAAATTTTTAATTTTCCCCCTTTAAAAAAAATTAATTTCCCCAACCCCTTTTTAAAAAATTTTTAAAAAAAACCAAAAAAAAGTTAAATTTTTAAAAATTTTTTTTTTTTTTAAAAAAGGGGTAAACCCCCCGGGAAAAAAAAATTTTTTTTTTTTTTAAAACCCCCCCAAAACCTTTTTTTTTAACCTTTTAAAAAAAGGGGGTTTTTTTTTTTTAAAAAAGGGGAAAAATTTTTTTTTTTAAAAAAAAAATTTTAAAAAAGGGGGGTTTTTTTAAAAAAAATTAATTTTTTTTTAAAAAAAACCCCGGGGGGTTTTTTTTAAAAAAATTTTAAAAATTAAAAAAAATTTTTCCCCGGGGGGAAAAAAAAAAAAAAAAAAATTTTTTCCCCAAAAAATTTAATTTTTTTTTTTTCCCCCCCCCGGCGGAAAAAAAAATTTTTTGGAAAAAAATTTTTTTTTTTTAAATTTTTTTCCCCCTTTTTTTTTTTTTTTTAAAAACCCCAAAATTTTTTTTTTTTTTTTTTTTTTTTAAAAAAAGGGGTTTTTAAAAAAAAAGGGTTTTTTTTAAAA
>JAHBCN010006054.1:0-30000 GCA_019359885.1 Listronotus oregonensis | reverse complement strand
TTTTTGGAAAAAAAAGGGGTTTTTTTTTCCCCCAAAAAAAATTTTTTTTGGAAATTTCCCCCAAAAAAATTTTTTTTTTTTTAAAAAATTTTTTTTTTAAAAAAAAATTTTTAAAAAAAATTTTTTAAAAAATTTTTTTTTTTTTTTTTAAAAATTTTTTTTTAATTTTTAAAAACCCCAAAAACCTTTTTGTTTTTTTTTTTGGGGGTTTTTTTTTAAAAATTTTTTTTTAAATAAAAAGTTTTTAAAAAAAAAAAAAAAAGGGGGAAAAAAAAATTTTTTTTTAAAAAAAAAAAAAATTTTTTTTTAAAAAAATTTTTTTTTTATTTAAAAAAAATTTTTTAAAAAAAAAATTTTTTTTTTTTAAAAAAAAATTTTTTTTTTTTTTTTTTAAAAAAAAAAATTTTAAAATTTTTTAAAAAATTTTTTTTTAAAAATTTGGGAAAAAAAAAAGGGGTTTTTTTAAAATTTTTTTTTCCCTTTGGGGAAAAAAATTTTTTTTTCCAAAAAATTTTTTCCCCAAAACCCTTTTTTTTTCCCCCTTTTTTTTTTTTTAAAAATTTTTTTTTTAAATTTTAAAAAAAAATTTTTTTTAAAAATTTTTTTTAAATTTTTTTTTTTTTTATTTTTTTTTATTTTTAAAAATTTTAAAAAATTTTTTTTTTTTTTAAAAAAAAAACCCCCAAAATTTTTTTTGGGGGTTTTTTAATTTAAAAATTTTTTTTTTTTTTTTTTTTAAAAAATTTTTCCCCCTTTTTTTTTTGGGGGGGTTTTCCCTTTGGGCCCCAAAAAAAAAAAAAAAAAAATTCCCAAAAAAAATTTTTTTTTGGGGGCCCCCCCCTTTCCCAAAAAATAAATTTTAAAAATTCCGAAAAAAAAAAAAAAAAAAAAAGGGGGGTTTTTTTTTTTTTTAAAAAATTTTACCTTTTTAAAAAAAATTTTTAAAGTTTTTTAAAAAAAAAAAAAAAAACCCCTTTTTTTTTTTTCCTTTTTCCCAAAAAAAAAATTTTTTAAAAATTTTTTTTTTTCCCCTTTTTTTTAAAATAAAAATTTTTAAATTTTTTTTATTTTTTTTTCCCCCCCAAAAAAAAAAACCCCCAAAAAAAAATTAAAATTTTTTTTTTTTTTTTAATGGGGGGGTTTTTTTTTTTTTTTTTTTGGGGGGGAAAAATTTTTTTTTCCCTTTAAAAAATTAAAAAAATTTATTAAAAAATTTTTAAAAAAAAATTTTTTTTAAATTTTTTTTTTTAATTAAATTTTTTTTGGGTTTTAAAAAAAAAATTTTTAAATTTTTGGTTTTTTAAAAAAAAAAAAAAATTTTTTTTTTTTTGGTTTTTTTTTTTTGAAAAAACAAAAATTTTTTTAAAGGGGAAATTTTCCAAAAATTTTTAAAAAAAATTCCCTTTTTTGGGTTTTTGGGGTTTTTTAAAAAAAAAAAAGGGGGGAAAAAATTTTTTTAAAAAAATTTTTTTTTTAAAAAAAGGGAAAAAAAACCCAATTTTTTAAAAAAAAAAAAATTTCCCCTTTTTTAAAATTTTTTTTTAAAAAAAAAATTTTTTTTTTTTTTTTTTTGAAAAAAATTTTTTTTTAAAAAATTTAAAGGGGAAAAAATTTAAAAAAATTTTTTAACTGATATTAATGCTACACAATTATCTTTATTTAATAATATATAAGTATTAACTATCTTTTATTTTACGTTTTTTTGAACAAGTTTCCTTTGGTAAAAACTGACAGCATTCCAGTTTATTATGTGGTTGTTTCCAAATGCGTGTTGACAGATTTTTAATGTGTGGAGTTCTGTGTTTCTAATGTATGTTTAATAATGTTCTTTTATGAGTGTGGCTACCTGTCTGTATGATTCACCTATATAAAATTTATTACATTTACATCTTATAAATAACATTTTTTGTATTTTCGTTTATATTGTATAGTTTTGTTTTTGTTAACTGAGATTCAATAATGTTTTGTGTTTTAAAGATAATATAAATGTTATTACCTATTTGTTGAATTTTATTTAATAAGCTAGGAATAAATGGTAAAACTACATTTGTAACTGGTCTATTTGGCTTTTTTTGTTACATTTGTTTGTTCGAATTTAAAAAAAGCAGTTATTTATAAAATCAAGAGGATAATCATTTTGAACTAAAATATCTTTTAAAAATTCTTTTTCATCCCATCATTTTTTGGCGTGTCCAAAACTAGGATTTTTTAACAAAAAACATAAGTGGTTAAAAGCAAAATTCAAGCATCCTGATTTGTTTTCAAACTAACTTTACTGTGTTTTGGTAAATTTACGTCAAAAAATCTGAGGATGACTTAGAGTTTTCTGCAAAATAATTGAAATTTATCACCCACTCATGCTAATTGTTTAATATCTGCTTAACGCACTTGAAGTTTATTTTTCTATTATTTTTATCATTGTAACTCAAGAGAATTGTTTTGAAAAATAGTTTAAATGTTTGCTGCAAATTAAAGGTAAAGTTGTATTTCTTCTACTCTACATAATGAAGGGCAAGGTAACAATTTTGTGCCTAGCACTATTTCTTATTGGCGCTTTGGTAAGTTTGCTATGAATTTTTTTAGTAATTTATTAATATATTTTATTAAAATCCGTTAATAGCCCAGTCAATATACACATTAGGGTCGGAATTAACCCGTCGGGCGATAAAATTCTGCAATTAGATGGTTCAAAACATTAATCTATTATATCAAAAAAAATTCTCTAAGAGATGTGACCTGGGGTTTCCAAAAATAGCATATGTTTATGATTTTCAATTGTTGTAATTAAAACTTTTTTAATTATGAAAGTATAAAAAAAGTTTCAATAAAAGTAGTGGATTGTGATCTTAGCTACAACTTTTGTGTCATTTTTTTTTCAATATCTTAACTTTTAACAAAATTACAGCCGATTTTCAAAGAAGTATTTTTTTAGTACTGCGCATGCATGCGCAATATCATAAAGTTCTCTTGGAATTTTCATCACCAACTCTTTAATTAATAATATCAGATAGAAATTTGTTACAGTAAAATATGAAATCGGGATTAGTCATAAAAAAGCCTAAATTTCAGATAACAACAGTTTTATAAAGGTTTGATTTTTTTTTCTTAACTAAAAATTCACTTTGAAATATTGTTTTTTATTTTCACATAGTATGCACAAATTTTTGCTCATAATTTATTAAAACTAATATTTTCATTTTTAAACATAAAATCAGTATAGTTTTAATAATAATTGTTATATCTCTATAAACATTTAACTTCAAGTACTTTAACAATGGTTACTTTGTTTTATATATGTATATTATCAAATTGAAATAGTGCACTTTTTTCACGCACAGGTGAAAAAATGTCTCTTATTAAAATAAAAAGTAAATAGTTTTTCCAGCTAAGCACGCTAGCAGTAGCTTTTTTACATCTGTTTGACGCACAGTGGGGTATTTGATATTAATTGTTGATCGAAATTATCTTTTAATCAAATATCTATTTAAAACATTTTTAAAGCGAACTACACAATCAATTACAATTTATTATTTTAAATAAAGAACAGATATCTTAATACAACGCTCTATACAAATTTGTTGTTTTAACAGTAATACAATATATAAACAATACTTAAACATAAATATTAAAAGCTATACAGTCATGCCATAGTAAACTAAAAAACACATATTAAAAATATGTACCTATATTTATTAGTCAGATTTTGAGTTTCATTTGATTTTGAATTAATGAGACTATCTAAATGTTGTGAATTTGCTGGTTCTTTCGGAGATTTTAATAAGTTTTGAAGTGGCTCTGCTGTATTGCTAATAATAAGGATGTCCATTTATGGTTCCTCAGTAAATTGTTTAAACAAGTTATTTAAACATTAACAATACAATTACTGGAAACACTAAAGCATTTTTATAAATAATTAATTAGCAAAAAAAGCCTCAGCTGTCGATATGCAGTAGAATGCATTAATATTTTTAAGGTGTAACTCACGCGTGTAATAATATTTTATACCTACAATTAAGTATATCTATGTAATAAAACTACCTTTCAAAAAAATGTTCAAACAAACGTTGCAGCTCGAAACGTATGCTATCAACATTGGCTCTTTTTTGTTTTTCGTTTTCAATTAGACAAATATAAAGTTAGTTTGTATGTCACGACTATAAGAATAGTTTAATTTATAAAAAGGTTATAACTACATAACTTAATAAAATATAAAAAAACTGTACAAAAGTTTTAGCTTACCAATTTGTCCATAAATTTTATTCGTTTTTTTTTTCTCTATCTTTAGTTTTTACAAATTTACGTTAAAATAATGTTGGTAAAAAAGGAACCTCTTATATACCTGTACAATTGACTCTATTTAAGAATTCGCTTTATTTCCATAATTAATGAAGATATAAAAAATAAATAAATAAAAGTTGTACCTTAAGATCTTAGGTACAACTTTTGTAAGAAACTTTTTTTTGTATTTTGATTTCTTAAAAAGTTATATAAAAATTATAAAAATTCAGGTAAATAAAGGTGTGCACAGGTAACCACTCTAATTCTAGATTTTGAGAAAATTTTGTGTATATTGATTGGCTATAAAGCACATACAAATTATTATTATTATCAAGATCTCCTTTACTTAACGGATAATTCAGTGCTTGTAGTATTTGATAGTATGATTCATTATTTGTTTTTTACTTTAATTAAAGAAAAAAGAAACTTAAGAAATAATAACCGTCACTAAGAAACTGTGATGTTTAATTTAACCAGCTTTAATAAAATCCACTCCAAATTTGTTTAAGACTTTACTCTTGCTTAATAAGAAGTTGGACTCTACAGCTCCCTGTAGTTCAAATCTTAGATCATAAAGGCTTTCCAACAAATAAAGAGGCAAAACAGATTAGCCAAAGAAGGTTCATATTAATAATTCTTTTACGGGATTATTGCTGCTCTATCTAAAGCATCTATTAAAAACTGAATAGACTGTGACTTCCGCAGGTAGTAGATACAAAAATCAGTCCATAGTCCAATCATTATAGCAAAAGGTTATTTTTGTAAATAATGTTAACAGATATCTGACTGTGCCATGACTTTCGGAATAACCTGAAGATTACTAAAATCAAAAATCCAACCACTTTTTTTCAGGTAATTTTCTAAAACATAAGTTATTAAAAAAGCCTTTTTTCGTTTTTTTAAATATAACAAAAAGTACGGGCTATATTACTTTACTTATAAAAGACCGTTTGTAGAGAATTTAAAAACCTACAAAATGGTTTTTGAAAAATCCCGATTCGTATCTCCGTTAATTTTTAATATTAAAAGCTGATATTTTGGGAAATAATAGTCAATAACATATACTTTAAGCTGCCAAAAGATAAAAATTGTCGCATTAATAGTTTTTATTCAATCGCACTATAAACAAATTATGCCCTTATCTTGCAAGTACCGTAAATATTAGGCAAATACTCCAATTTGAATTTTTAAGGCGGCTTCTTAAAGTTAAAATTTAAAGCTACAAATTGTATATCTCACATTTTTATAAAAGTTTGGAGAACATTGTTAAAAATGCTTGTGAACCTAGAGCGTCTAGCGAAAATTCGCTGCTGGGTGCCCCCTCCACGTCTCTGTCGCGAATTTACGCTGGACGCGCTAGATTCACAAGCATTTTTAACGATGTTCTCCAAACTTATATGAAAATGTGAGATATACAATTTGTAGCTTTTATTCTCAACTTTAAAAAGCCGTTTTAAAAATTCAAATCGGACCATTTGCTTAATATTCAGGGCACTTGCAAGATAAGGGCCTAATTTGTTTATAGTGCGATTAAATAAAAACTATTAATGCAACAATTTTTATCTTTCGGCAGCTTAATGTATATGATATTGATTATCATTTCCCAAAAAATCAGCCCTTAATATTGAAAATTAACGGAGATACGAATTTTTGAATAAAGGTCTGTTTTAAGTGTTTTCCTGAAAAATGGTCGAATTGGGATTTTTTAAAAAAATTTTGTAGGTTTTTCAATTCTCTACAAACGGTCTTCTATAAGTAAAGTTATATAGCCAGTACTTTTTGTTATATTAAAAAAAAAAACGGCCCTTTTTTATAATTATTGTTTGATAATTATTGAATTTTTAAATGTAGTAATCTACAGGTTATTCCGGAAGACATGACGCAGTCAGATATTTGTTAACATTAGTTACAAAAAAAAATCTATAATAATTTGTCTATTAATTAAATACAGTAAGGGTAATCACAGGTCAACCAACCGGACATTGTGAGCCAAATAAGCACAAAGAAAGAATTAGTCTGAACGAAAATAACCAATGTTGGTTTTGTTAAGACAAAACAAAAACAGACAAGCTCATACCGTATAGGGTCACCCAACAAAGACTAAACAAGGCCATATTTGTGGCTTCCTTATTTAAAAATAAATAAGAAATAGCTATCTTATACATTCTTTTCGCAGAATTCTGAAGAATACTTTCAAAACAATAAATGAAACTAAAATAAAAGAGATACAACATAAAGTTAACACCCGTAACGTAATGGGACACCTTATTTATTGGTTAGTTTTTAAAAGTTTTTTATTGATTAGTTTTTTATTTGCAGTTGGCTTTGAAAAATAAAAAAAGGTAACAATATATACCTGAAATTCCAAATCTTCAAAATTCCATAGTCTGCCAAAGCAGCAATTATTACTGCTCTTAATATATATTTGTAAAAGTGAAACATATAAATAAATTAATTTTGTTAAAACTTAAAATAAATTCGAAATTATTTTTATTAAAATGTATCGAAAAAAAACGCTTTTAAAATCGAACCAATAACTGAGATGTCCTATAAAAAAAAATACTCTATATCCTACTTTTTTGTGTCAATTCTTTTAAATATGATGAAAGGCACAAATATGTCCCTGTTCACACCTTATCGGATGACAGGTTTAGGTGTGTAAAGCTATTCGAGGAAAAGCGACATGGCATCATGTTTATAAAATCTAGTCCCTTAATTTTTTGGCTTTTTATTTCTATTAAGATTATTTTTACCTGTGTGGCTTTAACAAATTATACAGGGTGTCCCAAAAGGTATGGTCCAAAGTTTGGGATCATGTAGATTGGATCAAAATAAGGTATTGATTGATTGATTGATAAACTAAATACACAAGTTGAGGTTTTGTCCGCCTTGACACTGCAGCCTACAGGGCTTGTTGTATCTCTTGTGTATTTGTTTCAGTTAAAAGGTTTGACAGGTGTTACTGTTCTTTTCTGGTCTCCAGCCTCCTGGTGGTTAGTGTCCACCATGAGGTTTTGATTTGTTCTCCAGTATGTAAGTGCAGGGCACTCATATATGATGTGAGAGGCTGTCTCTTCCTCTTCGTCACATAGTCTGCAAATGGGTTCTTCTCTATAGATGCCCATAGTGTGCATATGTTTTCTTAGGGTGCAGTGTCCGATTATTAATCCTGTCACTATTCTAATCTGATTCCTATTTAGTTTTAGTAGTTCACTTATCAATGCTTTCGATGGTGAGTCTAACATTGATTTAGTGTGATTTTGCCTTGGAATGTGGTTCCAGTATGAATGATGTTGTGTTTGAATCCACCGAGTCATGTAGCCACGAACCGAGGCTTTTGGTATTCCAAAAACAGGTTCAGGACCCACAAACATTGCTGCGGAGCCTCGCCTGGCCAGGGAGTCTGCATTTTCATTGCCCAGTATTCCCCTGTGTCCTGGCACCCAGGAAAGTGTAACTTTGTTGTGGTTAGCCAGGTTTAGGAGGCATTGCAGACAGTTCCAAACCAACCTTGAGTTGACTTGTTGAGATGCCAAAGCTTTTATGGCCGCTTGACTATCAGAGAAGATAGTAATGTTCCTGCCCTTATATCTCCTCCTCAAGTTCTCTCGCAGACAAAGTTCAATGGCATATATTTCCGCCTGGAAAACAGTGGCATATTTCCTCAGGGAAGCATAAGCATTAAACCTAGGGGTCATACCATGTATTCCTGCGCCGGCTCCATTGTCAGTCTTGGATCCATCGGTATACCAAGCCAAATTCCGAGACTGACCAGGAGATCGCTCACTACCGCCCCAGGTAAGCTGGGTTTTGTATGGTCTGTGTGTATTTATCCGTTTTGGCATTGTATCACTGCTCATCTCAAATATTGGGTTTGTGATACTGCTCGTTATTCTGGTGTGTCCTAGGGCAGGCCCAGAGCACCAGTTGCCGTTGCATTTCAGCCTGTATGCCCCAATCCTCGCCTCCGCCTTAATAATTATACCAAGAGGGGGGAGGCTTAGTAGGGTTTCCATGGCTGCAGTTGGAGTGCTTCTAATAGCTCCCGTTATACAGAGACATGCTAGTCACTGGAGTTTGGATAACACCAGCTCTGCTTTTCTCTGTTCTATTTTTGGCCACCAGATAGTTGAACTGTAGGTTATCATGGGTCTTACCACAGCAGTGTACAACCAGTGCACTATGCGTGGCTGAAATCTCCAATTCTTCCCCACAGCTCTTTTGGTAGCTATTAGAGCCATTTTGCCCTTATTAATCACATTCTGCATATGTGGATTCCAGGTTAGCTTAGAGTCCAGAGTTAATCCAAGATATTTTACCTCCTGGACATAGCCGAGTGTGGTACCGAAGAAGTGAGGAGATATTAAATCATCCAGCTTCCTTCGTCTAGTGAAAGGTATTAGCGCAGTTTTGCCAGGATTAACAGTAAGGTTTTCCTTGTTGCACCATCCCTCCACAATTCTCAGTGCCCTTTGCATAAGCTCCGAGGTTATTTTGTTATGCTTCCCCACGACAAGTATAGTGATGTCATCCGCATACCCCTGGGTATAGAAGCCATTATTATTCAGTTCTACCAGGAGTTCGTCAACAACCATATCCCACAGTAATGGGGATAGAACCCCTCCCTGTGGGCATCCTTTGACCACTGACACCTCCATTGTTTCGCTGAATAACGTTGCTTGCGCTCGTCTGCCAAGTAACATGTTGTTTATCCACCTACAAATGGTGTCGTTAACATTATGTCTGGCAAGAGCCGCGGCCATTGAGTTGAAGGAGGTTCGATCAAAAGCTCCCTCAATGTCAAGAAATGCAGCAAGTGCGATTTCCTTGTTGTTCAGTGCGAGTTCTAATCTGGTCACCAGTTGATGATGAGCAGATTTTTCTGATTGATAGGCATGTTGGTTTTTGTGGAGTGGCCTCTCTGTAAGAGAGTTTTCCCTGACATACCTGTCGATCAGTTTTTCCATTGTTTTTATCATAAAAGACGACAATATAATTGGTCTAAGTCCCTTTGCCTGGGAGCAGTCCTTACCCGGCTTTGGAATGAAGACCATTTTAGTCTGCTTCCATGCATTTGGCAAATAGCTCGTAGCTAGGCTTGCACGGAAGAGTTTGCAAAGCAGTGGAACTAGGGTTTGCTTTCCCTGCTGTAGTAGTGCTGGGATTATCCCATCAGGTCCAGGTGCTTTGTAGGCTTCAAATGATTCAATTGCCCACTCGATTTTTTCGTAGGTTATGACTTCCTTTGCTACTTCCCAGTCGCTTCTTGTGGGCCGAATATTCGGAACATTGACGTCTGGGTAGGTCTCATTAAGTTGAGTTTCTCTTGATCCTGGTAGATGTGTTTGGAGCAAAATTTCCAATGTTTCCCTGCCAGTTTCAGAGTAGGTTCCATCTGGTTTCTTTTGACAGGATTTTTTGGAGTCTGGCTGCCGTGCTGGTATTTTCAACCTCCTGGCAGTATTTCCTCCATGAATCCAGTTTGGCCTTACGGACCCGTTTATTGTATTCGGTGAGTGCAGATTGATGTTCATCCCACTCACCCGTTTTCTTCGCTCTGTTGAACAGTCTGCGGGTTTTTTTCCTTAGCTCCAGTAGTCCGTTATTCCACCAGGTAGACTTTTTCCTGGCGGTTTGCTTTACTAGAGGACAGTTATTCTGATAAGAGTTTGTAATAGCCTCCAGTAGTTCACAGGAAGCAAGGTCTATGTCAGTAGTGTTCCTAATGCTGGTTTTGACGTTACTGCAGTTGATGGTCAAAGTTTCCTTGTATTTCTCCCAGTCCGTGCTCCTCGGATCACGGTACTCCCCCATTGGCCTCTGAAATGCAGAGATCGCCAGGAAGATGTGCCTGTGATCAGACAGCGACGGTTCCTCAGATACATACCACCGAGTTACCTGGGATCGTATACGCGGAGATGCCAAAGTAACGTCGATTACCTCTTTACGGGCTCTAGTCACAAAAGTAGGTTCATTTCCCCTATTTAATACCTCTAAATTTTCAGAAATAATAAAGGGTAAAAGGTACTCACCTCTCCTGTTGATATCACTGCTTCCCCAAGCAGTGTGGTGTGCGTTGGCATCCATCCCAATAATGAGCTGTAGGTTAGAGCGCCTACAGAATAGCTCCAACTGGCGGAGTTCCTCAGATGGGGGTGGATCGATTGCATCATATGGAAGGTAGGTTGAAGCGAGGACAGCTTCAGTCTTTACACCTTCCATGATGTATTTCAGCCTTACCGCCGCCTGGTCCCTAGAACCGAAATCAGTTAGCTTTAAGGCATGTAATTCCTTCTTAATAAATATGCAGGATCTGACATTTCCAGAGTTGGAGTCATATATTAACTTACCTCCGGCTTTGCCTAAGCCCCCAACTTTTCCTTTAAAAAGCCAAGGTTCTTGTATGAGGGCTATGTCCGCGTCTCCACGAGATAGGAGCCTGCATAGGACAGCCGTGGCTGCCCTGTTATGTTGCAGGTTTGCTTGAAGCACCCGCAGTTCCTGCAGACTCCTGTTTGCGAGCTTTAGTCACTCTGAAGGTGATTGGGTTTAGGCCCAGAAAGGCTTGGTAGCCCCTCTTGCCCAATTCCTTCAGGGCGTGTTCGTCCATAACAAGTACAAGGGTGATGCCCTGTTTCTCACTACGGCTACTGATGAGCCTCCAGTCACCTGTGTTGAGATCCTTGTTTTGAATCCCCAGATTCTGGAGGATTTTACCCGGCTCCTTGTCATCAAGGATTTCCGTGGGTATAAATGTCACAACCTTGGCAGTTTTGACAACGTCCTTAGCGTATCCTACTCTAAGGGTCGCCCCCTCCCAGGGTTGAATTTTTGGAACTTTGTCCATTAGCCAGTCCCTGGCGTGATCGTTTACGCAGGTTACGAAAAGTACCCCAGCCTGCGGGTAGCTACCCGCAAACTGTGGCCCCTCCCCCGCTGGAGACTTGAAGATCTCCCGAGTCATCGCCATCTGAATCTGTTTGGACTGTTCCGCGGTGAGTTTTCCTTCCGGGAACGAGTCCAACGAGACTGCCATTTTGTGGCCTGTAAGAGCCTGTTTGAAGGTTGCCCCAGTTGTTGTACTGGGTTTTACCTGTACATGCTCAGACCGGCCTTTCTTGGTTTGTCTCGCACAGGGTGACGGTGTGCTGATTGCGGAGCACTTCCGTTTGCCTTGCCTTGGGTTCGGTTCCCCAGACTCGGCTTTGCTGCCTGAAGGTTTCTCAGCCTCCAGATTGGCTTTGGGTTTCCTATTTGCCCTGGGCTTCCTGGGTTTTATAGGTTCACCTCTAGCTTTGGCCGCCTCAATTGCAAGTTTCCGGCGCTGTGCACCAGACATCCTGCGCTCGAGGTTGGGCTTCCGCTTTTGCTGGGTTTCTTGAGCTGCAGGATTAGTGCCTGCAGGTTCAAGTCCAGCGGGATTTACCTCAGGCGTAGGTGAGGCTTGGTCTTTATGACCTTCCTCCACCTCCATCTGAGTTGGATTGTTTTTTATTTTTATTGAATCCATATGATTCCCACGAGTGGTGCGGAAAGGAGGTCCATCCCAGCAGAGCCGCTTACTGGGACAAGGCTACTTACTCATCACACATCTCCCATGTGCCACGCATCCCTTCGGCACGGATGTCCTCACCACCTTGGGATTGGGTTGTAGAAGAAGAGGAAGAAGTAGTGGGAAAATGAGTAGCTCCTAGCCTTTGGAAACCCAATGGCGCAGGGGCTTGGAAGAGCAAGAGTTGGCCAAGGTAGGCCGATAGAAAAGATTAAAGCTTGTCTCCCAAGACTAGTTTAAGAAAGGAGAGAAGATAGGTACCAGGTATCACTAGATGTGAGCACAGGTGGTGGTCCGCGGCAGCGACCTTTGCAAAGGATTTTGAGAATTTTATCTTCTCTCACCCTACTTATAATCGCCACTAGCCAGATTCCGTGAGAGACCTGGCCGATCCCCAATCCGCCACCCGGGGACGCGCTTGGTAGGTGCCACCCCCAAGAAAATAAGGTAACAACTTCATATAACTTTTTGCTCTATGCCCCTTCTTTACCGAGCTAATAAAGTTTCTACTTTGCTGTATGGTTTTATTGTTTTTATTTTTTTTTTTTTTGTTTAAATAAATTAAGTTTTTTTTTAACTTTTAATTTATAATTTTCAGCTGAAAATTGACTTCTCGTAGTAGATTTTGACATAAAATTCATGGGGAGTCCTTAAGTACACCTAATTGAGAGCCCCAAAGTATATCATATTGAGAGCCCACGAGTATACCTTAATGATTTTAAATGCATTTTACGTGAAAACCGCTAGTCCTATCAATAAAGATAAAGTACACCTTTTTTTCATAGAAAACTCAGGGGAATCTACCAGTAAAGTCAAAATGTTAAATATGGCAACACTGCAGAAATTTTGAAGAAAAAAAAACAAATTCCAAATCGTACAAGCCGTTCAATAGTTATTAATAAAAAATCGATTTTAAATTGTTACTTTTAAGAGCTAATAGCTCGGTAAAGAAAGGGCATAGAGCAAAAAGTAATATGAAGTTGTTACCTTATTTTGATCCAATCTACATGATCCCAAACTTTGGACCATACCTTTTGGGACACCCTGTATATTGTTACTGGCTTGATAAAAAGGTCAACTTATCCAATGAATGTTATTTATTTAATTTAACAATAATAATTTTTTTTTATGTTTTTAGTGTCAACAACAAGTAGTGGTCAATACTCCAGATGGACCAGTCCGAGGAATTGTGGAAACTGCAAACAGTGGAAGAACTTACTACTCTTATTATTCCCTTCGATATGCCAAACCACCAACTGGATCTAGACGGTTTTTGGTATGTTTGAGTTTTGGAGTAATTTAAAATATTTATACAATTTTTTTATCTATTTTAAAATTTAAACTTCTTTAGGATCGTGAAAACAAAATGATGAGTAGTAAATTAGTGGGTATCGTCAGATTTTAAGCCCGTCAGATGTCTACGCTCGTCTAAATTCGGTGTGCCGAAGCCGAATATCCACGAGAGAAAGAGTTAAAGAGTACTTTCAAGTATACTTTAAAAAATTTGAAAAAAAATACAACTACCCATTTTAATATAATACATAATACACGTGAATATGTTCTATAGTTTTGTGGAGGATTCATGTTTAAGTATGTTCTTGTTGGGGTTACTTGCCTAAAAATTTTCTAGAAAATGGAACCACTTCAGTCCAGGTCCCGGTGTATAGCGAACTGAGCCTGCTTAACCCTATGAACCCCTATGAACTTGCTGATCGCCTGAAACAGAAAAAAGAAAAACCCCCAAAACAACTCAAAAAATTAAAAACACAAATCTACGTTTTGGTAGCAAGTCAGTCACCGTTGTCAAGATAAAATTTAAAAAAAAATAAATTATAAATATACGAGTCAAACAAACTAATATGTCATTCATGACAAAACATCATACATTTTAAAAGGCCTTTAGAATTTCCTTAATTTTTTGAACCAAATTTTGTTTTTTTTTAAATTAGTTTTAATTTCTATTTTGTTTTTCTTTTAATTTTATATTGACTACGGTGGCCGACTTGCCACCAAAACGTAGATTAGTGTTCTTAATTTTTTGGGTTTTTTGCGTGCTTTTCTTTTTTTTTTTTTGTTTCAGGCGATCTGTAAGTTCAATACAAAATCAGTAGGGTTTAGCAGGCTCAGTTCGCTATACCTCGGAACCTGGTCCGAAGTAGTTCCATTTTCTAGAATATTTTAATGCGAGTAATCCCAACAGAAACATACTAAAATACAAGTGGTTAGGTGATCTAAGAGCACGATAGTGCGCCAGGTCAAGTTCCAGCCTGACGCCCGAAGGGTGTATATTACAGAAAAGATTTCAGCGTATCTACCCCCCTATTATAACTTCGTTATTATTCCACATTAAGATATAGGATTTGGTATGCAAATTCGTGTAAGTATTTTAATTACCTGCAAAAAAAATAAGAAATTATGTCGGTAGTTCTTATATATAGAAATATTCGATTTTGAAAATCACTTAGTCACTCATTGGCTCGTCAAAATTATGGGACATTTCCCGAAGAAGTAGAATCTTGAAATTTGGTATGTAATAGATTTTAGGATACAAGTAAAGAAAAAGTTCTTAAAATTCTACATATTTACTCTAAACGCTCTGAAACCGGGTAATAACTTATATTTAGGACGTATTTTAAAAGTTTGCAATCTGATTGAACCTTAGTTTCGGACGTCATAATTGTCTCAAAATTTAAATTGCAGACATGATTTTATTTCGTTTCTTGTACTTAGAAAAAAAAGAGATTATACCAAAATTACTTATGTATGTATGACACCCGTCTTAATTCCAGAATACATAACCAAGTATCTACCTATTATTTGTGGTAAACTTTTAATGCATTAATTGTCAGAAAAGGTATTCTCCTGTTATTTGTAGGCACCAGAACCCATAGATCCATGGACTGAAGTATACGATGCAACTACTGAGGTAACTAACATCTGTTACCAATTTTACGAAGACTATCCAGAAGAGAATGAAGATTGTCTATTTTTAAATGTATTTACACCACAAGTAAGTAATGACCTAATAAGAAATGTAAAGAATCTACTGGACTATGGCGAGTCCAAAATAATTTCTTAACTACAATTGTACTAAGTGACTGTGTTTTTGAACCAATTTAATTAAATTTTTACAAAAATGTTGCTTACATTATTTGTAGTTTAATATAAAAGAGCTTGTTTTAAAAAGCTTTGTTTAATAGCTTATACGCTTTGAGTGCAAAGATCATATTCTTCAGCTTAGTGGAGGAGGCGAATTACACAGCCCCACAAAAAAAATTGTGTTCGGACTTGTTAGTAGGTCTGACATATATATACCCATGTATTTTTCGACGCTGAATCCGAAAGATGTATTCCGGGATGAGGCAAGGTCGAAGGTGGATTCTTAAGCCAAAGCCGGATTTGTGGTTAAAAAGTTCATGGCCAATTTATTTGCCTGTTTGGGACTGGGAAAATCGCACAGATTTTAATATGTTCTACTCTGCAAGTAGGTTTAAGATCGAGAAGATTCCATCACGCTCAGTTCACGCCTTAATTTATCCTGAGTGATAGTTTTCACAGGTATCTAAAAGATTCTGAATGCCCGATTCCTCAATTCCAACGCCTCTCTCCTTTCCCCATACACTCAATTGTCAGTACGAAACCTCAGGACGCTATAAAGGAAAGAGTATAAACGATACAGTACACGATTTTCCGGCCTTTAGGGGTCATTTTCCCGGTCCCAAACGGAAAAATCCAGTTGTCCATTAACTTTTTGAGCACAGTCTGACTTCCACAATTTAAAAGTATATAAAAATACCACACTTGCAAAACACGATTTCCCGGCCCCTAAGGGATTTTTTTTTCGGTCCCAAACGGGGAATTTATTTTAGTTGGCCATAAACTTTTCGACCACAAATCCAGTTTGGTTTCAAAATGCACCCTCGACCTTGCCTTATACCGGAATCCATCTTTTATGCCCTACAGAGGAAATTTTTGGCCCCTGGGGCCAATTCCAGGATTCAGCGTCGAAACAAAGATGAGAATACCCACAAGTCCGAACACTTTCTTTTTTGTGGGGCTGTGTTATAGGCTTACGTGAGGCAGATGTGTCAATTAGATAAATTAATCGTGATCATGGAGCCTAAAGCTAAGGAGGACCATTTCTGTGTTACAAGAATATCCTTCACATGACATTGTGTTCCAGAGGACCGTATTTAACTTCACTTTATAAATTGCGGCCAAGTTCACACTATACCCACCGCTACACCAGTGTCTTTTTATTTAATGCTATTCTGGGCCACTTTTTGAGCCAAACAGCCATAAGAGATGGTCCTCCTTACTTTTACCCTCCCTAATCGTGATCAAAGGTATGAAAGCGACACGACGTGGCAATAGACGTAATCCAGAAATGGATATGGAGACACGTTTATCACACCATGGTTGTAATGGTATGGGGTGCCATCGGATATAGTAGCAGCATACCTCTAAAATTTATTCAACAAGTAATCAACAGACCAGATGTGGCCAAAGTAACCTAGTTTGTACTTTTAGAAGTATTTTTGTTTCACGTACGTATGATTTACCACATTCGCATGAAATTGCATAAATGCAGTTATTCTGATCCTTAAGGCTTTCGGTTTCGGTTTTTGTCAGGTAGCCTCTTTAGGATTTACTGGCTCCAAATACTGTGTCGATGTTGAAGTTCTTTCAGATTCTTTTTATTTTTTCTGGAATACCCTTGACATATGGGATGGTAAGCATAAGTTGTCGTTCTTTATTTCTTTCCCTATTTGTTCTATTTCTACACTGTTCCAATACTTCATCCAGTTTTGCAGGATATCCATTTGATGAAGATCTTGGATGACGTTTTAATTTCTCCGAGTGTTTCTGATGTGTTGCAGATCGTCAATGCTCTGTCCATAAGGGTTCTTAAAAGGCATTGTTTTGTTTTGTTGGAATGATTTGTTGAAAAGTTGAGATATTGACCTATGTAGTTTCTTTTTAGTACACTGAGGCGAAAAATGTAAACTCAATTGAAGGCTAAGGTAACTGATATAAGACAGAAATTCCCTATTATTTCAAAAAAAATATTTAAAATTTTAGATGAAAGATGTAGTGTGTGTTTTTAGTAAATAGCTTTGCAGCCATGTAACTTATTTAGTATTCACCTGAAGATAGCTGGAGATACTTACCAGTTAAAACGTTGTGTCATTTAAATAAATTAAGATAATGGAAGCCAAAAACAGAGCTTAATTGAAAATGGACAGAGAAAAGAAATGATCGAAACGTTGTGTAAAATAAAAATTAGACAATGGCAGCCCGAAATTATTTTAGTCTTCAAAAAATATTTTTCATTTAACTTAGAGATGTTATTAAAAAAAAATACTTAGACTGTAAAAATAGTGTTCAAAAGTTTGTTTATTAGGTATTATGAATAAATACAAGTTATGCGCCTAGGGATTTAAATCTAATATACCCAGAAAAAGTGAAAATTACTATTATCAAAAGTGCTTTTTTTTTAAGGATCCTTCAGCATCCAGCAGAAATCTTCCAGTGATGATTAACATTCATGGAGGAGGATTTGTCTCGGAACTGGGCACAGTGGTGGTGTCAAAGGGGGAATATCTCCAAAATATTTATGGAAACTGACGTTATTATGGTAACAATTAATTATAGATTGGGAGTTTTCGGTAAGTTCTATGATTTTCTCCTTTTTACAAATAATTTCGAAACAAATTTATCTAACCTTGGCACTCCTAATGCTACCCAAAATAATGCCTTATACATTTAAGAAATTTATTTATCTTTTAAAGTTTAATCAATTTTAATAGTATCACAATTGTTTATCTTTTTTTTTATCTTGGGGTAATCTACAACGACTTTAAGTCTATGTTAAGTATTGTAAGTGTTTTAGGCAAAATAGGAGAGTGTTAGAAAAATAATTATAGTGGATAATCTTTTTAAGCAAAAGCCGTGATCATGCGTATAAACAAGAAAGGTAAAGGGAAGCTTTCTTGAGATGGACTCGTTAATAAGGCAAACGCATCTTTGTTAAATAAAATTAAAAACGCTACATATTGTAGGCAAAATTATTAAATAACAGTGCCAACAAAACCAATATTGTGTACAGTTTAGAAAAATAATTTTCTGCTCGAACAAGAAATTAAAACCTACTGAAAGCTGCTGTGGCTATAAAAAGAAGTGTTGATATCATAAAAAGTTACTTTCCTAAGCATAAAAATGATTATTTGCAGGGCTCGGCCTCATACAAATAAAGGAGAATAATTGGTACAATTTTTTCGTGACAGCATACATCATTGTGTGTCGTTGAGGTAAGAAAAGGTCATGTAAAAGGCCGATAGACCAGCTTAAAAAAAAAAGAGTAAAGTGTACTGTTATCCACACAATTATAAAGGGGTTTGGTCGTTAGATAAGAATATCTCTTGAAGAAGAAATAGACTTACTTCGACTACTAAGCCTTAAATTACCCCAGTATGGGTTTGGTAAAAGCTGGAAAAGTGACCGTCCATTCTAAAAGGAGAAGCTTGTTAAGGAACGCATTAAGCCAAACTTGGTCAAAGTTCTTAAACGTGTCTAGGATTCGCCAAAAATCTTAAAGACTTGTTTCAGCCGTATAAAATAAATGAAAGAAGATCTGCTGTCGATTTTCTGTGATGAAATATACAGGGTGTCCGGAAATGAGATGAAAAATTTTAAGGATGATTCTTTCATAAAAAAAAATATGAAAAAAGTTTATAACATAGGTCGGAAATGCTTCCAGAGGGGCTACTGGCCCTTGAAAATGGTGTCATAAATGTGGTTTTTATTTAATTTATTAGGATCTACTTACAATACAGGAATTAACTTCTACGTATAAGTTAGAGTGATTAAAGGCCCCTTTTTGATAATATCAGGTAACCCATATTGCAACCAGTGGCGGGGAACAAAGGGGTGGTTAGTTGTTTAGGGCCATATTTTTTCGCCGAGTGTATTTTCGCTATGTTTTAAATAAATTATGTCTCTTTGAACATTTTTACGTAAAAAGGTTTCTTGGATAAAGTCGTATAGTCGACGGTTTTCGAGATACACGGATTAAAAGGACGACTGCAATGCGTAAATGCAGTAAACAGGCTATGTAATAAAAATAAGGAAATGCTTAAATAATATTTTAAAGTAGATTTTTTTTTACACCCATTGCCAAAGAGAAAACAAATTTTTACTGGTACCTACTACATCTTTTTTTTTTTTATTACATAGCCTGTTTCTGTATTTACGCACTGCAGTCGTCCGTTTAAGTACCTTTATCTCGAAAAACCTCACTATACGACTTTATACCAAACATAATTTATTTAAAAGATAGAAAAAATACACTCAGCGAAAAAAAATGACCCCAAATAACTAAGCACCCCTTGTTCCCACGCCACTGGTTGCAATATGGGTCACCTGATATTTTCAAAAAGTGACCCCCAATCACTCTAACTTATACGTAGAAGTTAATTCCTGTATTGTAAGTAGATCCTAATAAATTAAATAAAACCACTTGTATGACACATCTTCAAGGGCCAGTAGCTCAGTCGGGAAGATTCGGACCTATGTTAATATGAACTTTTTTTCATATTTTTTTTATGTAGAATAATACCTTAAAATTTTTCATCGTCATTTCCGGTCACCCCGTATACTGTTTAGCAGCAGCAAATTTGTGTTTAGTAAAGATATTTTTAAACAGGTGATAACATGGTTAAATTTGTGGTAATAAAGATATTTTTTAAATTTTGATTTTTTTATTTTGAGACAGTCGACAAAGGCTAAAGGCCTAAGTACTAACGTACCGTGGATGTCCTAAGTGTGGTAAAAGGTAGTTTATCAACACGGGGCAAAAACATGTAGAGATTTAGTGGAAAAGGAAATGCTTTTGCGGGGAGCAGGTTCCACAGTTTGGACACTTTAGGGATGAAAAAGCGAACAAAATGGAAAGTTCGGGACTTTTCAAGTTGGACAATAAAAATATCTCTAAGAGTGGCACTACGTGTTGCTCTGTTCAGAGCTTTTTTGAAGCTGCTGAGGCGATGGATGTAATGCGTCTATCTCACTTAAGGTTATTCTTAAAAGTAACGCCAACTAGGTTAAATGGCTCTTTGTTTTTAGAACTTCGCCGCTCTAATGAAGAAGGGAAAGAGCATTGGCAGACTTGGGGACACTTGGCCTGTAAAAGAGATATCTGATTACTTCGCTTGTCTTCCAAATCTGGGTTAAGACATTGAATATTAGAATGGGGGTATATCATTCAAAATATAAATAGGATTAACTGTAAAAGGCAGAAAATCGTTGATGTGAAGAGGAAACAGAGATGGTGCCAATACTGAGCCCTTGGGCATCCGGGTATTTACTGGGGGGAAGCTGAAAAGTGACTCTCTATATTAACTGTTATACGTCGACTAGAAAGAAAACTGAGAGCCAATGACAAAGGTAGAAGACCGGAGGAAAGAAGTTTGTTAAGAGCGCATTATTCCAGACCTGCTAAAAAGGGTTGGATTTGTCAAAGCAACGATCTGGGGTTAACAAGAAACTTACTGGAGTTCACCAAGAAACTAAATGCAGTTCCAGTTGTGTGAGACAAAAAAATTAGATCTGTGTGGATCTTTTGTGATGGAATTCGTACTATCTTTCATGTAAAATTTTGTGTTTTTTTAAATGTTTTAAGATATGGGAATTAATGAATTTTTCTATTAACTTACAAACAACTGGAAGGGGTTTTGGATCCTTCCTTGGGGGAAAAAATTGCACCGTGCAACTTTCGGGCTTCCGAAAAAAGCCCGTATCATAAGTGATTCGAAAGAGATAAGTTAAGATTGGTGCAAGCTTGAAACACATTTTTTTAAAACAATTGTTGGTATGCCATCCAGCCCCGACGATTTTATTTTTTGGCAATGGAAAAAAAAGAACACGCTTGATCCGCTTGACCTTAAAAATAATTTCGGCGCAACTCTTGAAAAGGAAATTGACAGAAGGATCTATAGTACAATGGGAAGCAAATTATTTGGAAAAGTTTGGCTTTTCCATTAGGGGTGAAAAAAACTAATAAAGTTTTCTATTAGCCATTGGCCACTATTTAATTTAATTTTTAGGTTTTCTTTCAACTGGCGACAGTGTAGTCCCCCCCCAATGCTGGACTTAAGGATCAAATTATGGCTCTTAAATGGATACAAAGAAACATTCGTCATTTGGCGGTGACCCAGTAGAGTGACCATTTTCGGTCAGTCAGCCGGATCAGCTTCAGTAGGATATTTACTACTGAGTCCAGCAGCCAAAGGTATAAATATTTTGGTGTAAATTATTTAAAAATAAATTTACGGTCATAGAACAGGGCCCAAAACAAAGTGAGCAACAAAAAGTATATATCATAAACATATTTATATAGAGAAATTTTAGTTTTTGCCTTTTCTCAAATTTAAAAAAAAGTGAAATAAAAATTTAAAAACGAAAATCCCCGGGTTTATTTCAAAAATTATTTAAATTTTTTCATGTATACTTTCCCAAAACACAAAATTTTTATTTAATTTGTGGGTAACCCCACTTTAAAAATTTTTTTAAAAAAATAATTAAAAAATTTTTTTTTAATTTTTTTTTTTTTATTTCTTTTTAGGTTTTTTTGCTGCCGCTATGGCAGAATCGGGTTCCCCTTTTTACCCCCGGGCATATCAAAGAAACCAAACTGAAATTCTTTCAAAACGCCAGTTTTTTTGACCCGTTTGAGTTTTCCCAAAGACTCAAAAACATTTTTAAACGTTTTGAAAAATGCCCCAGAAAGAAATCTCGACGCTGCTGCATTGAGCTAGGGGAAATTTTTTTTAAGTGTTCACACATGCAAAAAAAAAAAGGAAAATTTTTTTGTTTTAAAGAAAACTCTTACGTCTTTTTTTTTACCCAAACCCCAGGACTAAAGATGTCTATATTTTTTTTTAAAAAAAAAATTAAAAAAAACCCATTTGTGTATTATTCCCGTAGCCCCCAAAAAAAACTTGATACAGGGTGACATCGAAATTTTTGACAATTATAGCCATAAAAGTTTTTTTTAAACCCCCCCAGCTTTTTATAGGCCCCTGGTATAATAAGCGCTATTTTTTCCCGGATATAAGGGGAAACCCTAAAAAAATTAAAAAATTTTATGACCCCCTTGTACTTTTTTTTTAAAAGGGGGGTTTTTTTCTATAAATTTTTTCAATTTTTCCCCCATTCAGTGTTTAAAAAATAAAAAAAAAAGGGTAAAAAAATTTAAAAATTAATAGGGTTACCCCCGTTTTTGTACACGTTTTTTGGTAACCCCCTTTAAAAAAAAAAAATTTTTTTTTTTAAAAAAACAGTAATATTATAATTTATTTTAAACATTTTTTTTTTCCCAAAAGTTAGCTAAAAAATTTTTTTAACTGGTTTTTTGGGCCCTACACACTTTTTTGGCCCTCCTACGTTTGGGGCTCAAAAAAAGCTCCGGGGATCAAAAAAACCTTTTATCCCCTTAATACATAAATTGTTTTTTTTGATTTCATTACAAATATTGTTTGGGGGCCCTTTTTTTGTACTAAAAAAATAAAATATTTTTTTTCCCCTTTTTTTATACCCCCCAAAAAACTAAACTGAAATTTTTTTTTTTTTATTATTTATATTCACCCATTACACTAAATTTTTACCTAAATATTATTTTAAAAAGTATTTATAATACGGGGAAAAGGGGGGAATTTTTTTTAAAATAAAGCAGTAATTTCGGGCAATTGAGATCAACTTGAAATTTTTTTTGGGGCAAGAAAGGTGTCAAATATAAATTAAAAAAGTTTTTTACTGGGGTTTTGGGCCAAAAAGCTGTAAAAAATTAGCAAACTTTTTTTTGGGCAAAAATAAAAAATATTGAATATCTCGGGCAATATTAAATAAATTTTTTTGAAAATAATTACGGGGGTTTTTGGGGGCCTGGGTTTATTTTAATGTCAGAAATTTTTAAAAAACCCTTATAACAGTAAAAAATACCCTTTTTTTGGTTTTTTTTTAAATAGTTTGAAAAAAGCTCAGATATACCATTTTTTTAAAATAATAATTTTTTTTTAAATTTTTCACTGAAATTAAGATATAAGGGCTTATAATGGGGGGGTTTTAAAATCCCCCCTAATAAGAAAAAATACAAAAACAGATTTTTCTTTTTTTTTTTAATCAATTTTTTTAAAATATTTTTTGTATTTTTTTATTATGATATTCATTTCCCCCCATCCTCTTTCAAAAGGGGAAAATACCAAAAATGTAAAAAAAAATAATAAACGTTACTATTTTTTTTGCAACCCCTTTTTTTTTTTTGAACCGACAAAATAACAATATTTTCCCGTAAAAAAAAATTTTTAACTCCCCCCTCCCCGGGGAAAAATACCCCCAAATTAAATAAAAACGTTTTTTAAATAGCGAAAAAAAAAAAAAATTTTTTGGCCCTAACTTTTTTTTTCTAAAAATTTTGGGTTTTACAAAGAACCATTTTAAAGCTTTAAAGAACCCTAAAATGTCAGGTGATGGCAAATTTTAATTGGATTGACCATTTTTTTTTTTTTCCCCCAAAAAAAAAATTGACCGTTGCACACATAAAATATGCATTTGTCTTCTAGCCAAATAATAGTAATAATTTTTTTTTTGTAAGCAATATTTTTCCAGATATTTACGCCAGTATCGGAAGTTGTTTAATTTAATACTGGGCACCTTTCTTAGCATAATACAAGTTACTTCAAGTACCTGCTTTTTGCGTTTCGTGATTTAACCTTCTTTACTACATTATTATTGATATTTATAACCCAATTATATTTTTTTAATATAGTCATAACCACATTCTCTTTATATTTTTTTATTGCAGTATTATTGGTGTCACTCAATGACAATGACAAACGAATGTATGATACACGGGGGTTTTAAAATGTAACAGAACAACTACCCACAACCCGTTTTAAATGTTATTGCACTTTATGGTATGAGGATTATAATAACGATCATTTGTAGTAGCTGCGCTGATTACGAATCTGCAAAATGGCAACGTTTCGTTTACGAGATATTCATCATCAAGTTAAAAAGTAAAATAACCTCATTTTCACTATATTCCCCCTTCTTTTTGTACACAATTCTTGATTGTTACACTAAAGTGGCACACAATATTTTATAAACACCTTTTAAAACCTTTTATTTTTATTTATTTTACACCTTTTTTCCATTAAATTGCGAACTTTCAAGTTCAAAGGCAGCAGCCATATTTGTTTACAAAAAGCCTAGTGTATACATGGTTGCCGACACGTTGCGGCGTGTGAAAGTGGAGGTTTGCAATTAAATGGAAAAAAAATATAAGTAAATATAAAAACAAGTTTTTAAAAGATGTTTGTGAAATATTGTGTGCCAATTTAGTGTAAAAATCAAGAATTCTGTGCAAAAAGAAGGAGGAATGGTGTAAATAAGGTTAGTTTGATTTTTAACTTTGATTATGAATATCTCGAAAACGAAACGTTACCGAAAAAAAATGTTTGCAGATTCGTAATCAGCGCCCCAAAAAAACCCCGTATACCAAATTTGGTCAAAATCGGAGAGGAGGCAACTTTCGAGACAAACCTAAAAAGTCCAGAATTTTAACTAAAAAAAATATTGCAAATTTTTTACAAGAGGCGGTGTATAAAAAATATTTGCTATTAAAAGTGTCAACGATAATAGGTATAAGTGGAGCATGCCAAAGAGGGGAGCTAAAAGTTAGATACACGATAAAGGACTGTTTTTAGAATTGTAAAACCTAGTACAAAAACTTATATTTTTCGAGAATTTTTTGAAACGCCTGGCGATTGAAGGAGTAAATATGGTGCAATTGGTTCAAACCTATGCATTAATGAGACCCAGCGATTCCGTTTTTGTTTGTCCTTTAGAAACAGCAAATGTAAAGCAGCCAGTGAGTATTCATACTTTTGCAAACATGTTCAGGACAATTGCTTCCTTTTTAAATTTATCTTATTTTGTCGAATACACTGGCCCCTGTTTCCGAAAGTCTTCGACTTCATTGCTGGCCCATTCCGGAGTGGATCTTCACACTGTTTAATGCCATGGTGGCTGGAAAAGTGACACAGTTGCTAAAGGATGTATAGAAAACTTACGCGAAAATACAAAAAGAATATCGGTATCCATTCTTGGAAAAAATCATTGGATATTACACCGAATAATTTCTCTGCACAAGACACCAAAAATTTAAAAATTAATAACCAGAATAATGGGACAATTTCGACTTTATATCTGACATTATTTTAACAAATTGCAATAATGTAGTATTTCCTTTAAATCTTTAAATTTTGTTGTTTTTAATAAATTTTTCATATTTTTGCCCAGTATACCCAGATTTTTTTTTCAATATGGTACTCAGTACTCTAATGATATCATAATAGTACTCATTCTAATAAAAGATGGCATTTTAACACCATAAATTAAATCCATAAGAATGTCATTATGACACGTCGGAATATAAAATCTTATTTGTTATACGTACTTAAACATAGCTTTATAGGGCTGGTAAGTTTATAGCCCTGCTCGCTAACTCGCTCGGTCCTAAATAACTTGCTTAATAAAGCTATGCATCATGTACTTATAACATTAATAGCTATACGAAAATGATTTAAATTAAAAAAAGAGATAAATAAAATTTACATTTTCCAAATAGGACATCCTATTTATTAGTTTGTTTTTAGAACGTTCTTATTTTTGACACGTTTTAATGTAAAGTATGTCGTGTTTTTTAGTGAGCAATAGAATTAATGTCTCCATATCATCTTTTTTATTAATACTATTAAAGGAAAAGGAAACAAACGCTAGAATTTATCAGAATATTACCTTTCTGTGCTTTGGCATTTTAAGTATTGATTGCCATCTTTTTTTATTTTATAATATAAATCACAAAATTATTATGTAATTAAAATTAATTCTCTTATTACTAAAAATCTTTTTTATCAAGACGTATTAAAAAAATTGGTACACTCAAAAACAAACCAATAAATAAGGAGTCCCAATAAGTACATGTTATTTACTGTATATATGTTACCTCTTTTATTTTCCAATTTAAAATCGCAAAATTATCATATAAAACACTATTAAAAACAAACTAATAAATAGGGAGTCCCAGTAGGTGATAGGTTTCAATTCAAATAATTTTCTTAAGTGTTCTTTAAGATACTACGGAGAAATACCCAAAATTACCCTTTGACTTTTGTTTATTTCCCGTTGGATAACCCTGACAATACAGTGTGTACCAAATTAATGAATGTTGTTTTGGGATATCGGATACTACAAAGCTTATTTTAGGCTTCTTCCCAACCTGATGCACCCGGTACAGTACAAATTCGACAAGGCATTTACTTCGCTCCAGTAATTGAAGTACCAAATAACGATGCATTTTTGACAGAGCTTCAGTATGAATCTTTTGAAAAAGGGAATTTTAACAAAATTCCAACTTTAATGGGTACGACTTCTGAGGAAGGATTAATGAGCATGGACGGTAAGGAGAATACGTTTAAAACCAAAAAATATCGTATAGAAAGAGAAAAATTATGATAAAATTTTAACGTCTAGAAAAATCTCTCTGCTGACGCCGAACTAATCGAGCAGGTTAATAAAATTTTAAACATTTTGCAGCATAATCTTCCAGGCGATTGTCAAAATTAGGTGGAAGGCATTGCTTGTAAATGTCTAGTTCGAGGTATAATTGAGAAACGTCGTTCGTTTACCTATAAAAGTTGTTTATATAATTTGCTTCTTCTTTCTTAAAGGTATTTTTGTGCACCAGAAGACAGTTCTCTATGAAAGAAATTAGGGTATAGTCGTTTTCTGAAATTCTTGTTTTAATATCTTCAGCCATAACATCGAGTGCCGGAAAAAAAATTTGTATGTATAAAATCTTTAACATTAGTGAAAATAAAAGCGTTTTTATGTTGTTCATCTATTTTTTATTTTTTGAAATCTTTTTCTGTCTGGGTAAAGAAAGTTTATTTTCAGAATACCGTAATGACTGAATTTTCGTTAAAAGATCTTCATTTTATGAAAAAGATCATTGAAACAAGCGATAATTCAAAAGCGGCTGAACAGTTGCTTTTGCTTTTAGAAACATTGTCGAAATACTGAGTTGTGGTCACTGCAATTTTTTGAACAAAATGACAGTTACACCCAGTACTAATTCAAACACAATAAAACAGAATAAAAATTACCCACTTAAATGGTTTTAATGGTCCTGAAGATCAGCTGCTACTTTTGCCTTATTTGTATCCGTTAAAACAATATTTAATGTTTAAATTTCAGCGGGCAAAAGTTAAATTTTAGAGAAGTAAAGGCATAGATGTACTATTTTGGTGTTTGCCAATAAGCTTTACAATTTTATTTAAAAAGTGGGAATAAGTATAGTGAGTCCCAAAAGTGGGGGTCAGCCCCTGCCCCTCCCCCGACGCTACGCCGCTGCTTATATACCACTAAAATTTCAATGCCTTTAAACATTTTTGAAATCTAAAATTAAAGAAATTATTACAATTTTTTAGTACATCTTGCATCATACATAATTTGTTCTATATTGTTGTGGCGGATTCATGTTTAAAAAATCTTGTTGGGTACTGCCAAAAAGTTTTTATACAATGAGACCGCTTTGGTCCCGTCCTGGTCCCGGCAAGTCTGCCACTGTTATCAAGATATTAATAAAATTAAAATAGTAAATAAAATAAAAATTGCTAGAATATTTATATAAAATTCTGAGAACGTTTTGTGACAGTTTATAACGTTCTGTCATAAACGACATACGAGTTTATTTTGATTGTTACATTTATTACTAAAAAGAAACCAAAATGGGGTGGAGTGTTAATTGATTTTAAGTTTTCCAAAATTAACTTCAAAATCAAGCATAAGTTACCATGTATTATTTAAATTAACAATTATTGATGCTACACAATTATATTTATTTAATAATGTGTATGAACTTTTTTTTCCTTTTTGGAGAGGATCTTATATGAATCATCAAAGAAAAAAAATTTAGCAAAATATTTTGATTGTATGAAAGTTTGTTGCTTGGCAATTTCGTGAATGACATTTACAAAAAAACCACGAGCCGTCAGGGGAGTGGTTTTGTAAAAAAATGTCATGAATGAAATTGCTAGAAAAATAACAAACTTGAATAAAACAAAACAAATATTTTGCCTAAAACTTTTTCTTAAATGATATTCGACTGGACTATTTCAAAAACGACAACTTTTACCTAGAAACACAATGTTTATTGTCAGACTGACCATAGTTTTTCTTTTAATCTAACAAAATTTTGTCGCTAAGAAATCCTCATGTCCAGGTAAGTGCAGGTAAGGATTTTGCCAGTAGAAAACAGGTCGCCTGCTATGTGATTTTGCCAGTGTAAAACACTCTAGTGAAATAGTCTAAAAAATACCTTGTATCATTACGATATATATTTGAATAGTTTGCATGTATACCTTTCACCAACCTTTTCTCTTTTTAAGTTCATAAATAAAGTTGCTAGAAATTTTTATTAATAAAATTTAAAAAAATAAACTTCCGTATATGGGTTTGTAATAAAATTATTTTTGTTTTAATATAAAATTTATTTGGTCATCAGATCAGCCGAATTTACAATATCCACTAACCTGTTTATACCTGGCAACCCAACGTTTCCATATTTCTTGGATTTTATACTTAAATGGATTTCCTTTTTCTGGTCAACAGTTCGATTAAAGTATTTAAAAAAATATTGTTATCAAAATTTATCATAGCTTTATCATATTTTTTTATATATTAAAGCTGGGACTTACTATTCGTTGTTTACCGAAGCATAGCAGATTTTTCAAGGTTAAGCAATTGCTGCCAGATATTATGAATGTCAATATTAGGCATGCTAAATGCATTGGTTGCTTAGAAATATTGCAGTTTCTTTAATTTTTTCTTATTCCTGTGGATTAATTTATACATAATTTTCGAATATTCGACAATCCCCGATCTCGACGTTTTACCCCATTTCGTTTCTTTTGTGTTCTTTAACTCTAATTTCAAGTGGTCTTTTTGTTTCCCCAAAATATACTTTACCACATTCACAGGGAATTTCGAAGATACAGTTTTTTTTTCGAAATATTGTTGTCTCGTATCATCTTAATAAGAATACTTTTTAGATTGGTTTGACATTCTAAACGATGTTCTAATAATATACGTGTTAGCTATTCGGCGATTTTTTTTTGAGTTCCTTTAATATACGGAATTCTTATAACTGTTTCTTTTTAATGAGTCTTGTTTATGTTGGAGAATTATGTCTTGGTCCGATGTATGTCGATTGTTTCCTTAGTCAGTCCTTTATTGCAAACCATTCTGCTTAAGATCCATAACTATATTAGTAATTCAGCGTCGTACGGTCCGTGGAAGAAAGGGAAGCATTGGTTACCCTAGAGTCGTTAAACGACGAAAATTCTATCTTCGAAAGTTTTTAAAATAGTCATATAATTTTATTTATTTTTATTGTAATATTTTAAATATGAAAGTTACTACTTTGTGAATAGTCGAGTTATTATTGTAAAAAGCATATCCTATAAGCGCGCCACTGCAAGCTACAATAATTTGATAAATGACGAGACATAAAAAATGTTCTTGCAGATTAAAACAACAGCATTACTTTTTATGGGGTAGCTTAAACTAAAACATTTATGTTTTTAGCATATATTGGTTACATTCTTGGATCTTATGACAATAACCCAGGATTTTTGACACCACAAGACCTTCATGCAAATCCAAGTTCTTGGCAGGAGATCGGAAATGTAATTAAACAAGAATATTCCCCAGCAGCACCTTTGTAGACAACGAACTGGCAGGTATTCAAGTAAGTACATTTTTACTTATATTTATGTATAAAGTCATCCAACGGGAACTTGATAGGCCATAGTTGCGCTTCTCACTTAGTTAAAAAAAAGTAAAAGAGAATTATGTGGAATTCCAAAAAAACATTTAAGAAAATTATTTAAATTAAAACAAGTTACGACATAAAATTATTATTTTCTTAGTGGGAAATCCTACTTTCTTGTTTTCTTTTTAAAAAGTTTTTTTTTTTATTTTTTGTACGTTACGATAAAAAGGATTTTGTATTTTCTTTTAGTAAAAGCGGAATTAATTTTTTTTTAAAC
>JAHBCN010006053.1:0-51202 GCA_019359885.1 Listronotus oregonensis | reverse complement strand
CGTGTGCCACAAGATAATAAAAAATTATCATGGGGTAGTATTTTTATATTTAAACAATAAGGGACTTTTTATGTTTTTTCATAAAAAAATATTAAGATATTAATAAACAAGAAAAAAATCATTTTTTTTATGAGTCATATTTAAGCAAAATAGGAATTTTAGCATGTTGTGTACAAGCCACTTTGTATCGATATCAGCTAAAACTAGCTGGTCTCTAATTTGTTTTTCTTTATTATATTGCAAGCTGCTATGTTTACTCTACTATTTGTCAATTTTAAAAATTTAATACTTTTGCAATTTATTTTAGTTCATGTAAACGGTAAAGTATGTATTTTATTAACTAAAACTGATAAAAAAAATAATAATTTTGTAAAAAATAACTTTTAATTTATTTGGTAAGTTCTTTACAAATCTATTGTTTTAACACTTCATCTTCTAAAATAGCGTACGAAACGGAAACGTTTTCTGAATGAAGTTATATTGTTTCAAGTTAAAAGAAAGCGTTGCTCTTGAAAAAGTCTCCCGCTTAGACAAAGGAGTAAAAGAAAGAATTATCAGAAAAATTACAATGAAACAAAAGCAAGCAAAATGCTGCAAACAATAAGAAATCAAGTAAAGGTCCTTTAACATTGAAAAGAATAGGAAAGACAATGGTTTTCACATATACAAAATAGAATGGAAAAGAACGCAAAAAGTCATCGCGTTGAGTGAAAAGAAGGGCGAGAGAGGGTAAAATAGTAGTAACAGTATACAATAGCTTCGTTATACGGTGGTTGGTAAAGAATTTTAATGATGCTCTATGGAATACAGTTTTGGATTATTATGATGTCGCGCTGAATGGCGTCAAAGACGTCAAAAAATTAATTTCTTTATTTACTGACTATTTGCCCTAGATTTATTAGGTAATACAATTTTAAATATTTACTTATGTATGAAAATATTTACCATACTGAACTAAAATAGTTTTAAGAAATTGCAACATAACATACAAAAAACTTGTACTTCTTGTATACGGAATACATATTATAATATCAATGTAAATATATAATATTGATTTAAAATTTTCGAAAAGCAATATAAGGTTACTTGAATATGATTCCTAAATGTTATCAATTTTTTTCATTTATTTTTGCCCAAGCTTAAGGTTTGATCTCAGTGATTTATATCGATTGATCTGATCTTGGTATGATTATTGTTTTATTATACCACGATGTTTCGTTGAAGCTCTATGATTATCGTTGGTGGAAATGCTATTCTAGCATGTTTTGTAAAAAAGTATGAAGTATGATAATATGTCGGTGACTTTGTTTCAGCGCCATTTTATACTACTTGTTGACTCATTGATACTCATCAAGTATGAAGATACACTTCCAGAAGTGAAAACTAGGAAATTTGGTATGTACACAATATAGGAGGTCTTTGATTATATATACGTGGCTTGTGGAGCCCGCTATTTTTAGACAAGAAAAAAATGTTTATATATAAAAAATTCATGGTTTTCAATATTAACTTTTGAAATTATCATTAAAAAAATATCGCAATAAAAAAATGGAAAAATAGGCAACTTTAACATTTTAAATGAAACAAATAATAATATATATATATATATATATATATATATATATATATATATATATATATATATATATATATATATATATATATATATATATATATATATATATATATATATATATATATATATATATATATATATATAATTTATTCAGCAAAAATCGCTATTTGTCTTTTTTATGGTAACAATAATAATGGCGACAGTGCAAAGGGAATAAAACCCAAATTATATCCTTAACAATGGGTACCATCTATTGCTTTTAAAATTAGAAATTTAAAGGGTTTTTGAACGAAAAAGCTTTTAAATGAAGAAAGAACTGGAGCAAAAAATGAAAACAAATTTTTGGGAATATCTCTTTTTTTCGGGAATAATTTTTTATACTTTCTATTGGACTAAATTTATGCCCCGTTCAGAATCTTCCTGAACAAAACATGCAGGATAAACCCAAAGTATGCTTTAAAAACCCTTAGGTTTATCGGCAGGGTCCAAAGTTTTAAATAAAATTATATTCCCCGAAAGTCTTCCTTCCCCTTTAGCGGGAATGTTTAATCAAAAAAAATAAACCATTATTTAAAAAAAACCCTTACCAAATTCAACAACAAAAAATTTTTTTGGGCCATTTTTCTTAATACTAATATGAAACTTTTTGTAATTTATTAAATAATAAAACCCTTAAATATCTTAAAAATGGTTCATCCAAATACCCACCCAATTTAAATATATATTTGAAATCAGAAGAATAAGATCTTTTGTTGTGGCTTATAATATACAAGGTGTTTCATTTAAAAATTTTGAAGTTGCCTATATTTTTTTCCATTTTTTTATTGCGTGTTATTTTTTTAATAATTTTAAAAGATATATAAACATCCAGTATCCGAAAAAAGTTTGGGGGTGTCGATTATTCCCTTTTAAAAAATATTGTTTTAATTTTAATTTATCTGAACATGAAATTAAAAGTGCTATTTCTTCATTTCGTCCTGGGCCCTTCTGGTGGTATGGGTTCATTAAGCCCAAAGGGCATAAAAAGGCCCAAAGTGGACAGCATGGTAACCATTCTTAAATTACTGTCGCCCGTTAAGTTTTTTTATAACTCATTTATTTAAAGGGTTTTCTTTCCCAAAAAGAATTTGTAAATTTTTTATGGAGCAAACCTATGTGCTTTAATAGTATGGAGGTATTCTGACCCATGCTAGTAGGAATATGTTTTCGACGTTTAGCTTCTAAAATTTAAAATCTCTCGTATTTATGAAAGCTAAGGAAACCTTTTTCCCCATATCCCAAATTGGCTTTGGAACAAAATGCGGAGCAGAAACAACAATACATGCAATACGTCGTTTTCTTCTTTATCCCCACGAATCAGATAAAGTTATTTTAAAAATAGATTATCAAAACCTTTTAATATGGTTAATAGAAAAAAAAATTTTATCAAAGTAACCGAATATCTTAAATTTTTTCCTTTATAGCCCAATGTTATGATAATTTCCAGGGCCCCTTTTTTGGTGATTATATTTTTCTCAAAAAGGGTTTTAACAAGGAAAATCCTTTTTGGACCAGCTCTTTTTGTTTTGCAATTCATCCACTTATTTTTCATTAAATACAGAAATAAATCTTTGGTATCTGAAAGACCCTTTACTTGCTGGGAAAATAAAATCGGTTTTAGAAAAATTTTTATAAAATAATCAAATAAAAATTTGGGTTTTAAAATTTTAAATTTTGATAGTGTAATTAACTGTTTTATCTGGTCATTCCAAATACTTCAAAATTTTTTTAAATGTTGTTCCTAATCTGTCAGTAAATTTATTTCAAATTTTAATTTATTAGGGAAATGCTTTTCTTAAATAAATTGAATACTCAATTAATAAAAAGACAGAATTTTAAAATCCCCTTAGCACCAAATTAAAATTTTTAGACTCACATATTCCCATTTACTAAAATATTCCTTTGCCCCCCTCGAAAGTCTTATTTGTTAAGATGTTCACCTTGTTGAGAATCTCCAAATTCTTTTTAATTTTGATAATTTTTCAAAGTTTAGTTCAAAACATAACAAAAGCGATATTAAATTAAACTTGGGGTTCAAAGCCCCTCTTCCCGTAAAAAATTTTGGGGGTCTTGGAATAAGAATACATCCACCCCGTCTATTTCTGCCTTTTTAGGTTCAATCCTGGCTGTCAGGGTTTTTTCCCCAAAAATTTTACCTTCCTATATTCTTCCGACAATGGGTAATGATTTCAAATTGTTTTTTTAAGATGGTTATCTGGGTTTTCAATCTTCAAAATAAACAAAATTACCACAGAAAAAATTTTGAAAATTTAAATTTCCAAGCTCGTCACAAAAATATTATAAACATGTGCCAGACAAGTGAAGATAAGGCACGTCTACTTGCTCTTCAAGCCTGAAAAGTAAGGCTTTTCCCTTCATCTTCGTCCTTGGGGAAAATTTTTTGAAAAACCCAAAAAATTCCCTGTTTCCATCGCTCTCAAAACTTGGTCTGTGTGTGGAGAGCACACCTGCGTTTGCGGCGAAAAAAGCCGATATTTATGCCCTTGGGGTTAAACTGCAAGCCAGGGGGTTCTTCTAGACACATCAGAAAAATAACATTATCAAAAGAGCTCTGATTTTAGCTGAAAATCCTTCTGTATTATACACCCATTCCCCACCAGGCCCAACCAAAAATGAGCCCGTGAGAAAACGAGACGGAAATTGAAATGCAAGCCACAAAACTATTATTAATATTTTAGAATTGGGACACCCAAAATCGTCCAGGAGCCTCCTATGTTCAAGTACGGTGCGCTTTTACTGTATATTTAAAGGGGTATTTAAAAAATAAATAGGCTGGGGATCAGATTGTGGCTAAATTTCGAAAGAGATTGGGGCATTCTAGAAAATTTTATTTCGTTTTTAAAAAAGGGTAATAGAATTTTACCTTTCCCAAAATGTTTGTTAACAGAAAGTTGGTCCCTGAATTTTCGGCGGGTTTTTCCATAAAAATTTAATTTTAAAACCAAAAAGAAAAATTAACTTTAACGTTGCATTGTAACCATAAGAACACTCTATTAAATAACGTTTTTTAAAAGTGTGAGAAATTTTTGGTTTCCCAATAACAAAAAATTTTTAATTTTTCATTGTCTTTATTTGCTAATTGAACACAACGTTTCGGTAAGTGATGTATCCCCAAACCTTTTTTAGTGATAACTAAAAACTATTTTTAAAAGTTTCGACATACAAAACCAATAGCCCGATCGGTCACTTTAAACCTAATAAAAGGATTTAAAAGGTATATGAAAACCCAATGCTAATGGCCTATTCAATCAAAAATGCCCAGCCCACTTTAAAAATAACTGTTTAGATATGGCCCCCGGGATTCTGCAAGTAAAAAAATTCATAATTTTATTATGTGTTCCTACACACACTGATAAATTAGTGTGTAGGTAAGAAAATTAACTAACAGAGTCGTTGTACCATTTTCTGTGCGACGGCGCAGCGCTTATGAAACCATATTCGCTATGTACCGTCGCCGTCTCATCAACACTTCCAAGCGAATTACATGTTTGTTGTCGTTTGCGCCATATTAATTTCGATTGTTTGCTTTGTGTTTTTTTATTTTGTGCTTGCAGGATTTTTTTTTGAATTGAAAAAACTGCTTATTTTAATGTTTAAAATTGTTTTTTTTTAAATTGGGACTTTTTTCTGTTTACTGTTCGTTATTTTAGAGGTTTTATATAATTTTTTTCTGTCTTCAAAAATAAAGGCCTCGAAGCCACGTAAATATAATCAAAGACCCTGTACGTAGGTTTAAGGACACAAGTAAAGAAAACATTGTGGAAACTACACATTTTTACTAAAAACGAACTGAAACAGGACCGTAATACCATACAGTAAAGCGGAACACTGCAAAACCCCGGACAATCCTGGGCGAATGTGGATGTACCTAAAAACGCCGTACGCATAGCTTATCATTAATAATCTTCCAGCAAACAATTCATTCGACCCCGTCGGCCGGGCCCAAACGATCAATTCAATACGTTTATTTTTAAAATAATTCTTTACTATCGAACGCTCGACAGCTATAGTTGTACATTGTCGGTTTATTTGGGACCAAAAAATTTTTTTTTTAATAAAAAATAATTATTAAAATGGATGTTTACAAACTGGAAAAAAAATTAAAATTATTGAATGGTATCACCGTGGAAATCCTGTTAGGGGAATTAGGGAATTATTTTTAATTTATTTAACCAGGCCGGCTCCACGATTTTACTATTTCCAGTCATTAAAAATTTTCTGACATTTGGTTGTTTAACTCCAAGAAAACAAAACATGATGGGGCCCCAAAAAAAAAAACAACGAAAGGGAAATGAAGAAATTATGGAGGAAGTGTTATTGAAATCCCAATTTCCATTAATACAATTGCAGAACAGGTTGATTTGAGCAGTAGATCAGTGGGAAAAAATGTGAAAAAATGGAACCGATCCAAAAGAAGAAAAACCCATGAAATTTTCCCTGGTATCATTTTGACAAATGCAAACATTGTTTTTAGAAATCGACATTTCTTTATGGTCTCCGTTTTTTTTCTTAGTAAAATCACAAATTTATGGTTTAAAAGGGGTAATAACCAAAGAATTGCAATTACAAATTGAGAATTCTTTTAGGATTATTACGCAACATTCTAGCAAATGTCAGAAGGCGTTTTTTGACAATCGATAACTTAAAGAGTTTTTCTTTAAATTTTAAAATGCACATTTTGCCATAAACATCTTCCTCTTATGAAAATAAAAACGAGTATAAACAAAACTGGGCAGATAATTCTTTGAATTTCCGCATTTCCACCAGGCCCAACCAAAAATGGCCCGGAGAAAACGAGCGGAAATTGAAATGCAACCACAAAACATTATTAATATTTTGAATTGGGTACATCCAAAATCGTCCAGGACCTCCCCTATGTTCACAGTACGGTGCGCTTTACTGTATATTTAAAGGGGTATTTAAAAATAAATAGGCGTGATTGCGATTGTGGCTGATTTGAAGAGATTGGGGCATTCTGTTTTATTTCGTTAAAAAAGATAATAGAATTTTACCTTTACCAGTGTTTGTTAACAGTAAGAACATTGTACTCCTGAATTTTCGGCAGTTCCATAATAATCTAATTTAAAACCAAAAAGATAAGTGTAACTTTAACGTTGCATTGGTAACCATAAGAACACTTATTAAATAACTTTTTTTAAAAAAAGGAGACAATGTTATGGTTTCAATAACACCAAAATGTTGAATTTTCATTGTCTTTATTTGCTAATTGATACACAACGTTTCGGTAAGTGATGTATCTCCAACCGTTTTTAAGTGATAACTAAAAACTATTTTTAAAAGCTAAGACTTATATACAAAGAAGCCACAATAGACCGATCGGTCGCGGTGGAAGGGTGTTATACCCACTCACTTTAAACCTATATACAAGGAAGTTTAAAGGTATATGAAAACCCAATGCTATGGCCTATTCAATCAAAAAATGTCCAGCCCACTTTAAAAATAACTGTTATGAGTATGGCCCCGCGATTCTGCGAAGTAAAAAAAATTCATAAAATTTTATTATGTGTTGCCTACTTACACACTGATAAATTAGTGTGTAGGTAAGCAACACATTATACTTTTAACAGAGTCGTTGTACCATTTTCTGTGCGACGGCGCAGCGCTTATGAAACCATATTCGCTATGTACCGTCGCCGTCTCATCAACACTTCCAAGCGAATTACATGTTTGATTGTCGTTTGCGCCATATTAATTTCGATTGTTTTGCTTTGTGTTATTTTATTTTGTGCTTGCAGGAGTTTTTTGAATTGAAAAAAACCTGCTTATTTTAATGATTAGTGTTTATTAAATTGTGATTATAATTTTCTGTTTACTGTTCGTTACTAGAGGTTTTATATAATTTTTTTTTCTGTCTTCAAAAATAAAGGCCTCAGAAGCCACGAAAATAATCAAAGCCCTGTAGTAGGTTTAAGGACACAAGTAAAGAAAACATTGTGGAAACTACACTTTTTACTAAAACGAACTGAAACAGGACCAAACCATACAGTAAAGCGCAGAGCACGGAACATAGGACAATCCTGGGCGAATGTGGATGTACCTAAAACGCCGAGCATAGCTTATCGATTTAATCTTCCAGCAAAACATTCGACGCGCGGCCGGCCAAGGATCAATTCAATACGTTTATTTCTAAAATAATTTTTTACTATCGAACGCTCGACAGCTATAGTTGTACATTTCGGTTTATTTGGGACCAAAAAGTTTTTTTTTTTAATAAAATAATAATTATTAATAATGGATGTTTACAAACTGGAAAGAAAATTAAAAATTATTGAATGGTATCACCGGGAAATCCTGTTAGGGGAATTGGGGAATTATTTATTAATTTATTTCCAACCAGGCCGGCTCCAGTTTTCCTATTTCCCGAGTCATTAAAAATTTTCTGACATTTGGTTGTTTAACTCCAAGAAAACATAAACATGATAGTGCCCCAGAAAAAAAACAACGAAAGGGAAATGAAGGAAATTATGGTAGTGGCAAGTGTTATTGAGAATCCTACAATTTCCATTAATACAATTGCAGAACAGGTTGATTTGAGCATAGATCAGGGAAAATTAAAAAAAATGGATACCGATCCTACAAAGCAAGAAAAACCCAAGAAATTTTCCCTTGATCATTTTAGACAAATGCAAACATTGTTTTTATTGATGAATCGACATTTTCACTTTATGGTCTCCCAAAGATTTTTTCTGGGGCCGTAAAATCACAAATTTATGGTTTCCAGGAGAATAGGGTAATAACCAAAGAATTGCAATTACAAATTAGAATTCTTTTAGGATTATTACGCTTAACATTCTAGCAAATGTCAAAGGCGTTTTTATGACAATCGATAACTTAAAAAAGTTTTTTCTTTTTTAAATTTTATAAATGCACATTTTGCCTATAAACACGTTCCTTACTGAAAATAAAAGTAGTATAACTAAACTGGGCAGATAATTCTTCCGAATTTATCACCGCATTCCCCACCAGGCCCAACCAAAAAATGAGCCACGTGAGAAAACGAGACGGAAATTGAAATGCAAGCCACAAAACTATTATTAATATTTTAGAATTGGGTACATCCAAATCGTCCAGGAGCCTCCATGTTCACAGTACGGTGCGCTTTACTGTATATTTAAAGGGGTATTTAAAAAATAAATAGGCGTGACTGTGATCAGATTGTGGCTGATTTCGAAGAGATTGGGGCATTCTAGAAAATTTTATTTCGTTATTAAAAAGATACTAGAATTTTACCTTTACCAGTGTTTGTTAACAGTAAGAACATTGTACTCCTGAATTTTCGGCAGTGTTCCATAATAATCTAATTTAAAACCAAAAAAGATAAGTGTAACTTTAACGTTGCATTGGTAACCATAAGAACACTCTATTAAATAACGTTTTTTTAAAAGTGTGAGACAATGTTATGGTTTCAATAACACCAAAATGTTGAATTTTCATTGTCTTTATTTGCTAATTGATACACAACGTTTCGGTAAGTGATGTATCTCCAACCGTTTTTAAGTGATAACTAAAAACTATTTTTGCAAGACTTATATACAAAGAAGCCACAATAGACCGATCGGTCGCGGTGGAAGGGTGTTATACCCACTCACTTTAAACCTATATACAAGGAAGTTTAAAGGTATATGAAAACCCAATGCTATGGCCTATTAATCAAAAAATGTCCAGCCCACTTTAAAAATAACTGTTAGAGGTTCCCGGATTCTGCGAAGTAAAAAAATTATAAATATTATTATTGTTTTACTTACACACTGATAAAATTTAGGTAAGCAACACATTATACTTTTAACAGAGTCGTTTACCATTTTCTGTCGACGGGGCAGCGCTTATGAAACCATATTCGCTATGTACCGTCGCCGTCTCATCAACACTTCCAAGCGAATTACATGTTTTATTGTCGTTTGCGCCATATTAATTTCGATTGTTTTGCTTTGTGTTATTTTATTTTGTGCTTGCAGGAGTTTTTTGAATTGAAAAAAACCTGCTTATTTTAATGATTAGTGTTTATTAAATTGTGATTATAATTTTCTGTTTACTGTTCGTTACTAGAGGTTGTGTGGTTTTGTGTTGCAAATCCAAGGGTATCATACCCTGCATTTCCTATAAAAGTTAGGTAACCGAATAATTAATAATATATCAATTATAAATTATAGAAAATAATAATTTTATAGACAAAAGCAGTGAGAAAAGTAAGGTTATCTTAACTATCTTTTAGATGAATACCACAAAAAAAGAAATTAGGTTTACACTTAGGTACTTATCTTTCATTTAATAATTTAGTACATCTTTTTAAAGGATCAAAATTATTAATTACTGGGAGACCAGGCAAATTTAAACATATACAGGTCCCACTAATTAAATAAAAGAAAGTACAATTTTATGTTAAAGTTCTTTTTTGCTTCTTTTGTATTTATTTATAAAGACATTAGATTTTTGGTTCCTTAAACTTACATTTTTAACCTTTTAAGGTCGACATACTGTAGGCACATAATATTTAACACACACTGTTACAATGGATACCTACCAAAAGTTACTAAACATTTTAACCATTGTTATCCTGTCTCATAAATCTTTGTTGTTAGTGAAAACTATAGGCCTAAAAAGCAGTTATAAAAATTTTCACTTTTTTATGGACAACCAGAATCTTAGGATCTTTTACTGAATTTGGTGTAGATATAGATTATTACCTACATGGGGTGACAAAATTTTATTGTACTTTCATACAAATTATAAATTTATAAAATATTGTATGACCCTAAAACACAAACAACCAGTTCAAATAATGGTAAGTTTTTACTTTTCTTGACCCTTGCCGATTTCGATGATTTTTTGCTTACAGAGGCGCTGATTACAAATTTAAGGTAAGTTTTTTTCGAAACGTTATATTTTTCAGATATCGATCTTTAAATATGATAATTACACGACTTGCCCTTCTTTTATCACAAAATTGGTGATAAGTACATGTCATTTGTCATTGTCATTTATTTTACTTAGTTTTTTGGTAAAAATACAAAACTCCCAAAAATATCAACAATTTAAAGAGAAGGCTGTGAAGTGACGCCATCTATTCTTTCCATATTAAATCAGATGATATAAAATCCAATGTTACAGAATAATTTTAAATATTCTATAATAGTATCGTTTAACAACCAACAATTGTGTGCAAAAAATAAAAAAAAACAGTGAAAGTATAGTTGGTTTAAATTTGACGTTTGATGTCAAGTTTATACATGGTAACAAAGAATTATGGATGTCCGGAGGACCTATTATTTATTGCGCGGACTCCGCGGTGCCAATTTCCTTATTCTCGCTGTCCTGCAAGCCTAGACAATTTTATTTTACAGCATTGACCTTCCATATACCTTTAAACTTCTTTGCTTATATACTATTCGTTGTTTATCGAAGCTTGACCAATGTTGCACAATTCAGCAACGGCTGCCAGATATTCGAAATGTGGTGTTATGAGCTGTGTTGGAGTTGTGCCTCCATAGTGCCTCCTTTTAAGTGAAAGATAAGTCCTATGCGCAGGATGAAATAATCGACAAACCTCGGTATACAGAAAACCTACCCACACTACTCTACTCTATGACCGCGCAGTGGCCTTATATAACAGTAAGGAATTCCTGCAAGAGGAAATAAGTTATATAACTAGACATCTTAAGCAGAATGGCTACAGTGAGAGACTGATTAAGGAAACAATCGACAAATATTCGAATAAGACAAAAAAATATAATTTTACCAAGACTCCACAGGACCAAATATTTATGACAATTCCGTATATTAAAGGAACCTTAAAAACCTTAAACGGCTTAAATAAAGAAACAAGTTAGAAAATTGGAAGAACAATTTAGCAAATTGCAAATTGAACTAAAAATTCTAATAAGAAGGGCTAAAGAAAGAGAAATCAAAAGACAAGAGAACCAGAAAACAGAAAATATGGCAAAAAGAACTGGAATGGCTTTAAAAAATTAAGATAATTAAAGACTAAACCAAAAACAAGATGAAGAGGACACAAGACTAAAAAAAAATAACAGGACCACCAAAAGACCAGAAGTTCAGGTCTGGTTTTAGAAGATCAAAAAAATAAGGAAAAACAAGAAGATTAATACGAAGGAAAAAAAAAACGAAATCAAATTATAAGTGGGATTCAAAAAGCCATAAAAGTACAGCACACAAGATTACAACGGCTTTAAAGAAGAAGTAAGTAATGTGAGACGTGAGGTGCAGGGTTAATTACATATGGTGTAAAATGAATTTGATAATCTTAAAATAATGGAATTAACATTTTTCTGTTGTCGGCAAACATAATATTACTTATTTGCATTTGTTAAAACGTATATATTTTCTTTAAATTCTTACAGAATGAATTGACTAAAACTGTGAAACTGAACTGAATTATGGCAGTAATCTAATATGGAATTTAGTGTACGAAAAATTAACGTTATTAATTGTATTTTAACTAGTCATCAAAATTTGAACATACCCATTTTTGTAGAGATTTTAGTCAGCTTTACTAGTTCTGTACTAAAGACTATTTTCGCCATACGATTAAAAGAAAACAAGTTATTGGCTGAAAACCTTTTGCACCTTCTTCGCGTCGTCATTACTAACGCTTATCTCGGTGGAAGGGGAAAACATTACCGTATGTTTATACTATATTTATAAAGCGTTTAAAACCCTAAACTCTTTACCCCCATTTTTAATAGCTTTTTTTTGTTTTGCGCTTGGCCTATCTTTCGTAGTCATAATTTTGATATTAGCATAGTATGTTATAATATAAGGTTTACTACGTATAGTTTGTCCAAGCTAACATTTTTAGGTTGGCTTACATGAATAGGTTATTTCAAGGCAAAAATAACTAGACTTAGCGTCAAAATCAGCTGATTAACGCTTATCCCCCAGTAATGGATTAAAGGAGTTTCAATTTTCCTATTATTTTTTTTGTTTTGGTGTGTTATTTCGTGTTTAAAAGTAGTTAGTGAGATTAAAGATAATTGTGCAGTGTTTTTATTTTTTGGTGTGAACTATGTGACATTTTTTTATAATTGATTTTATTTTGGAGTAAGTTTAAGATATTTTTATTGGTTTTAAGAAAAAAACCACTAAAGTAGATATTTTTAAGAGTATGGATCAGAGTGATAACTGTATTTCCAGTTCGGAAAAGCTTTGAAATCCTCTTTAGAGCTGTGATCAGTAGAAGGTATGGAAATATAACCTAATATATATTTCTTGAAAAATGATGCTATATACTATCAAAATAGTGATCTTGCATAAGGTTAAATTACTTGTTTTGGTAGTATCATAATCCAAAAAGACATTCTCAGATGTGCTAAATATTTTAAGATGTAAACAAATTTATGTATGTATTTTAAGGATCCTAGTAATGCAACAGACGATAATTCCTATTAGCAAAGCATAGTGGTTGCTGACAATGTAAGTTAAAAGTAAAATATAAAATTTATAGGTAACTTAAGTTTTAAAATGCTAAAAGACCAGAAAATTGTGTTACTTAATATTTTGTAGAAAAGCCAACAAAATGAAGTTATTTTTGATTCGTTAACTTTGCAAACACTAAGTTAAATCAATACAAGTATGAAATAAGATAGTATTATTCCAACTAGCAAATCTCAAAGAATCAAGTAAAGCATGCATGCTTTATGCCTACTATTTAGCTTAGTCCCCTGCAGTAGGGCCTAAAAAACAGTACAGATGTTGTGCTTTATTTATGTGAGAAACTTGTCCAGTAAAAAGCTGTTTTTTGTTTAGTTAAGTAATATGTGGCTGGTGTGATACAATCCAATTTTGTTGAATGTTTTATAGACATTTCAGGAGACAACCTAAGTAAGCTAGATTTGAAAGCTACCCTAAAAATGCTCCCTTAAGTTGTACTCTGGAATTTCTATAAAAAGTTGCAATCAAAATGCTTGTAAGTCACCACTTCCTTTATTTTTTTGTAAAATATTTGTTATTTTAAATATAATAAAATAAACTCACCGGCACAAAATTTCGCCACCCTGAAATTTTGGCCAAGTTTGATGTTTTATAACTTTTTTATCTTTTACCCGATTTTCATAATTTTATTATTAGTTTGTGGATCCATTCATTGTCTTCTTTTTTAATTATTTTACAAAGTAACATTTGTTAATTATGCTATATTATACAGGACTAATTTAAACTGTTGTTTTTTGTCGTAATTTTAAAACACCCTGTAGGAAAATTGAGATGGATAATTTTGTTAACATACTGTTTCTTGCAATCTTTAATATATTCTAAACATTTCGTTTTTTGATTTATTCCGTTATCTCATTTCTGTTGCATGCTGCAAAGATTTAAATGAAACGCTGATTTGAAGCCTGTTTTTATTAAGAAAAACAAACACTAGCTATATTACAAAGTTAATTAACAAAAACAACTTTAATAACGTGTATTTCCTCCTCTTGCAGCAATGACAGCTTGCAGTCTTCGTAGCATCGAATGAATAAGGTTACTTATTCTTTCTTGAGGAATAGCCTCATATATTCTTCGGTCAGCGCCAGTCCTAAGTTTTGCAAGGTTTGTGGTTGTACAGGACGACGACGAACGGCCCTTTTAAGTTGATCCCAAAGATGTTCGATTGGGTTGAGATCCGGGCTACATGCGGGCCATTCCAATCTTAATCTTAGAAGTCCAACTTCATCCAGATATTCGCTCATTACATGTGCAACGTGAGATCTAGCATTATCATTCATTAATGTTAATTGGTTTCCAATGAAAGGAGCAACTGTCACTGTCAAACATTCTGTCACAATAATCGCGTCCTTAGCCAACGTTAATAATTTTTAACTGAAAGCTGGACATACTTTTTATAAAAATTACATCGTTTTAATAAAATTTTGCAGCTCTGAGCAGAAATGGTGGAATGAATCAAAAAACAAAATGTTTAGAATATATCAAGGATTACAAGAAATAGTATGTAAACAAAATTATCCACCTCAATTTTCCTACGGTGTGTTTTATAATTACGACAAAAAACAACAGTTTGATTTACTCCTGTATAATATAGCCTAATTAAAAAATGTAACTTTGTAAAATAATTAAAAGACAAGACAATGAATGGATCCACAAACTGATAACAAAATCATGAAAATCGGGTAAAAGATAAAAAAGTTATAAAACATCAAACTTGGCCAAAATTTCAGGGTGGCGGAATTTTGTGCCAGTGAGTGTATGAAAGTATAATGCTAGATATTTAGCAAAAGCGGTGATATGCTTTGCTATACTGTTTATTTGCAATGAACAATTCCTTCTCCTCCCAATCTCCAAAAATTTAAGTCCCGTGTGAACAAACTCCCTCTCATCACACTTAAGACACCCACGGTACGTTAGTACTTAGGCATCAGCCTTCGTGGACAGTCCCAAAATAAAAAAAATAATAAAAAAAAAAATGAGATTTAAAAAAATGTTTTGTTCTGCAGCACATCACTTGTAAATGTAGAAAAATAGTACTGCTTAGAAGATGGTACATAACGGATTTAAGATTTTTAAAGATCACTTTGTTGGCGATGAAGATGCTGCTCTTCATGTAAGTATTTTGTTTGTACTCGAGCAACAAAGTATGTTTTAAAATCCATTATATTTACTTTTTTTGTATGTAATTATGCATGTATTTAAGTATATAAAATACAACAGAAATGGGATTAGCAATTAATTTTCATTTAATTTTTTTGTTTGTTAAGAAAAACTGTAACCCACTTGTAAATTGTTAATTGTGATTAACTTTCTTTTTCCCTAAAAATTATACAATTATGTATACTGGATTTGTCCCAACAAGCTTCTTTAGAACTTAATTGAAAAGGAGAATTTAGGTACTTAAGGGCTTTATGTTTCCTAGTGTGCATACCTGAAAAAAAATAAAATCATTGTGCTTGTTTAACTGGTTATCTTAATAACCAGTAGTATCTTCTTTCTCCACTACCAGCAACCTGGCACAATGATTCTATTTTATATGAGGAACATACTTACTAGGCAACACATAATCTAAAAATATCTATTAAAATATTCTTCTCCACAGAGTTCTAACGGAAGCTCATAGTAACATACACATTATACACATACAGTATGAGCCATATGAATTATACAGAGTTTTAAAAAAAATACGAAAATGTAACCCTACAATGTAAAAAATATATAAAGTCATCGTTTTTAGGAGAGCAAAATGATAGATACAGAATTAAAAGCTAATTACATGAAAAAAGCATGATTTTTTTTAGACACCTTATGTGTATTTCACTTTAAATTGGACGCCCTTAATATTAGCTCTTGAAACTTGAAAGAAAAAATTGTTGACAATCAGAAAATAGAAAAGTTCTCCATATGCTGCAAATAAAACCCACACTGTATATATTTTTGCCTAAAACTGAATTAAACTTGCCTGGTAAAAATCTTTAGATGAGTTTTGCGTAAAAATATAAATAAATAAAAGAAAATATGTACATACATAATACATACGTACCTACTATTTATTTTAGATAACGCCCGTTGCAACTGGTGTCAGTCTGGTTAACGTAAAAAAATATAAGGATGGACCTTGTGGTAATATTATTAGGACCCTTAAAAAAAAGGACTAAGCCAGCTACTGATGTCAGCAACTCTGTTGCCTACGAAATTTGTCATGAAATATATGACATGTATGTCAAAAGTGAGTAGGTATTTAACTACTGCAACGAATATTTATTTTTAATTTAATTTTTTATTTCTACGGCCTTCAACGAAGAATTCTGGTTGATGCATCTACACAAGGCAACTTCCTAGATGCCTTTTGTCTGCTCCCTTATCTTAAAAGTGTTAGACTAGTATCTGCTGCATGCAGATTGCATACGTTTTTCTTTTTTTATTGCAAAGGTTTGCTTTTTTCATAAAAACCCCTGATGGACACTGCCACTTCTAAAGCCTAAAACACGATCTTCAACGTTTTTGATAAATTTATTATAAAAAATATGAGCATCTTGTTGTCTTAATGATACTCTAAATAAATAAATGATTATAACTGTTTTGTTTTAATTATTATTATTTTATATAGGAAGCAGCTAAAGAAGTTATATATCAGATAAAATAAATCGACTTATCTTCAGGCATCCTTAAAAAATAGTTAAACTGGATGATAAGGGGTATCGAACCATTCCTTATAGTGAGATATTTTATCAGGATATTTCAATTCAACTGTGAAATTAAGACTTTTCCTGCAAATATAACAAAACATAACAGGTCTGTTTGTTATTCAAAAATAGTTTACACTATTTTACATTTTTTTTTTTTACGTATCTAAGAGTTCTTATTGAAGGTGTATTTTAGAACTAAGTATGTACAACAAGTGTAAAATAGTGTAAACTATTTCTGAATAACAAACACTTAATAAATAACTATTAATCTGCACTATATAGGCTCGTTCTATTGTCAGTAATGCTATGAAAATATAGGCACTGCTTCAGATTCCTCAAGTTCTTTTCGATGTAGCAGAAACGGAACTTTTTATTTTGTGGCTTAGCGAAAATGATAATTTTTAATAAAATATTATGGCCAAACATCAAGCTTTCACAATTCATGCAAATATATGAACAGCAAGAAAAAATACTGATAAATTTAGTTATTGTAATCTAACAACAATTTTTTTAAGATATTAAAATTTTGAAACTCCCTTTCCTCAGTACGGTCCTGACTAAAATTCTTATATCAGCCAACTTAAACCTGAAAAACAAAATTTACTAATATGTAGGGATATACGCATTGCCAACCTAAAAATGTTAGCTTGGACAAACTATAATACCTAGTTAACTTTAAAAACAGAAGAGTTATTATATTTAGTAATAAATATAATTTTTGGACAACGGACAAAAGACTACCAAACAATGGTCTTTTTTAATATATTTGTAATAATAATAAGTTTCTTACGAGCTTTTTAAAAACAACAAATTTATTATGGTAAATTTTATAGACCTTAAAACACGCTAAACCGAATGAAAGAAACGTTAACCTGGCTATCTTGCTTTTGCAAGGATGTGTTATTCCCCATATAAATAATTCATCACCAAACTTTTGTGAAAACTAATTAAATTTCGAATATTAATAAAGGCATTTAGACCAACACAATGCCGCGCGAAGAATAGACCAATTCTATCGGCCCGTGTCCAGCCACCGAACAATGAACCGCTTAACCAAGAGTCCATCCTAGAGTATCCGACCAGGAGAATGGTTAAAGACGATAGCGCACGATGTCTATTGTAAAGCCAACACAATAAGTCGTAGGCAAGATGTTAGTTAATACAACATAAAAATAAAATACTAAAAAATTGTATATAGTAATTAATAATTATAAAGAAAAAAGACAATAAACTATTATATTCTTTGTGATCTTAACATTGGTGTTTTACTACCAAAATTAAAATAAGTAACGTCCAAACAAAAAGGCAAATTCTTGTTACTATAGTATTTTTTTTTTTTTTTTATTTAATTATATACCTCAGCTCAGTTTGGAGCACGCTGGCCAACTCACCCATAGCCCATTTGATGTTTAAGTTAAGAGATCAGAATAAATTCCACATCCCGTACCTTCTTTTGTTTTTGAACCGTCTGTGTAGATATTAATTATACCTGCCACGTTTGTGTTCGATTCTCCTTTGACGTTAATATTGTAGGGTTTGTTAAAAACAAAACATGGCGCAATAGAGTCCACTTTCGCCTGCAGCAGTGGAAGCGATCCTATCGCCTCACTCCACAAACGACCCCTCTGTGCGCCAACTCCTACGTCGGGCATTATACCAACAGTGCGGAGGCGCAACATAACCGTCAAAACAACCTCCTTGACGAATATGTCAAGGGGTGTGAGGTGTAGGATTACCTCCATGGCCCTAGTTGGTGTTGTTCTCATGGCTCCGGTGGTGTTGAGACAAGACATTCTCTATACATGGTCTAGCTTTCGGATAACTGTCGTCTGCTGGGCTTTCTGTTCTCAGACAACAGCACCGTAGGTTAGCATAGGTCTTACGATGGCCGTATAGATCCACAGGGTGACTCTAGGTGACAGTCCCCAGGATCTGCCTATGGTCCGGCAACACTGCTCATAAGAAATGTACGCTTTCTTGATTCTTTTCTCCAAGTGGGAGTTTCATGTTAGCTTACTATCAAAGGTTACCCCAAGGTATTTCACCACTGTAGCAGAGCTTAGTTGTGTGTTTATGCGTCTAGGAGCGTTCAAGTTCATCATCCTCCTTTTCCTTGTGAAAAGAACCATCTCTGTCTTTTTTGGGTTGTTGGATAGCACACTATATTTCCATTATCCTGAGGACAGTCTGCATTCTTTCGCAGAGTACGCTCTCGAATTTCCCTGTGGACAGTATGATCAAGTCATCTGCGTATGCTATGGTGTAGAGATTTTCCTAGTTGAGGCGGTCGCTAAAGAACCCCTCGGTGAGCATCCCCTTGCGACCTTGCCTCGGATCTTGACATAATCTACACTAATTTGTATCTTTCTTTTAGAGAGCGTATTAAAAATCCATCCGCGAACTATTTCAGGGGTGTTCCTGGCAGAAAGCGAATGTAGTATTTTTGAGTAGGTCGTTTTGTCAAACGCATTTATGAATACGCCTTAGGTGGATTCTTTGTTGTCCAGAGATCTTTCTATACGACCCGCCACTAGGTTAAGCGCCGTATCAGTTGATCTGCCTGTAGTGTATACATGTTGATTTGGGTGGAGTGGTCTGTCTTGGAGCACTACATTCCTGATGAACCTTTCGCATAGTCGCTCCAGCGCTTTCAGAGAGAACGAGGCGGGGCTAATTGGTCGGTAGGATTTGGGGGTGGAGTAGTCCATCCTCCCGGGTTTCGGTAAAAAGACAACTCTAACCTCTCTCCATGCCTTCGGAATGTATCTTAAGGCCAAGGATGACCTGAAGATCCCAACCAGGTGTGGCATCAGTGTGTCCAGTCCCCACTGTACCAGGGCTGGACATATGCCGTCAGGGCCTGGTGATTTGAAGGGGGAGAAGCCGGAAATTGCCCACCCTGTTTTGTTCTCATTAAATATCTGTTTGGCAACCTGCAGTCCTCGTCGGAAGGTTTGTGTTCTTCCTCTGTCCAGTCCGCTGGTACTGCGGTAGTGGAATCGGGAAAGTGCGAAGCCATTAAAAGCTCGATACTCTCGTAGAGGTTGGCTGTATGTGTGCCATCCTTCTTCATGAGTCTGCCTACTTCCCGGTATGGGTCTTTGTTGAGAGCCTTTTGTAGCCTAGCTGCCTCAGAGTAGTCTTCTATCTTATCGCAGTAAGCTCTCCAGGCTGCTCTTTGTTTTTATCTGACGACTTTTTTTATATTCTCTGAGGTGAACCCTATATTGGTCCCAGTCCTCGTCCAGATTCGAAGATTTAGCTTTATTAAAGCTCTCTTAGCTACTGTTCTGAGGTGCTCCAGTTCTTGGCACCACCAACTAGACGTGCCGCCATTATCATGATACATCCTTAGGGGACAGGCGCTTTTGTACGTTCCAACAATAGCATCATTGATAGCCGTAACGTAGCTCTCCAGTTATTACTACCTTAAAAACAATACTATAAATAATGACAGCACCAACAACCTTAGCACTATTTATGACTACTTAGTCATAGTCCACAAAGAAAAATTAGCTAGGTTGGTGGACACGTTGACTTGTTAATTTTTTGGAAGATATGGAGGTGGAAAATGGCATTTAGGTATCTGTATTTCATTTCAGTGATCATACCATCACCCAATTCAAATACAAGGAGTACCCAACATTTTAATCTCCAAATCCATACATTTAACTGATAAAACGCAACAGACAACAAGAGTTAACAAGCATTTCGAAGGCACTGAGACAGAATGGTTATAAACATTATATATTACACATGGTCCAGGAGTCAGTAAAAGATTTACATAACCAATTTCCTCCCAAACGAAAATTGGTAGAATGCATCAGAGGGTTGTATTATAAAGCTTCGTGAATGACAACGTTAATTCACAACTAACTGGTATTTTTATTGTTGTTCATAAATATGAGGCAATAATAAATATATTACAGTGTAACCGAAAAATTTAATTTTTTTACCATGGACGTAGATTTGCATGCTCTTCATTAAACTGTAAAAGAATTTTTGTTCAAAATAATTAGGAGAGCCAATAATTGATATCTTTAAAAATTACATGGGATTTCATATATCCTGCCCGACGATGCACCATCCGGCATATTCACCTCTTGCTTTTCAACTAAAAACTTTTTAAATTGTAGCTAACCCAATATCTTTAAAAAAAATCATCAGCTGACTATAACATGGTGCATTTTACGTTAACTGGACGCTCGAACATGAAAAAAATATATATACTTTCAATGATTTTCTCTAAACTAGGAAATTTACCTAGTGATACCTTATATGCAACTATGGATAAATATATATGTCAGCTGGCTGTATCTCAGTGCAAAAGCCGTCAGTTCATACTTAAAAAGTTATAGCTCAGGAGTAAGGCGGAAGCATCTATCATCTATTTAAATACAAAAATTTATTTATTCGGTTATTTCCTTCCAACCTAAAACTTGTTAAATTGTAGCTTACCCAATATCTCAAAGAAAAAACACAATTAGCTGACTATAACATGGGGTATTATACGTCAGCTCGTCGCTCAAATATAAAAAAAAATATGTAGTTTTAATAATTTTCTCTTAACTAAAAATTTACCTGGTGATAGCTTATATGCAACTATGGATAAATATATATGTCACCTGGCTGTAACTCGGTGTCAAATCAGTCAGCTGATACTTGGAAAGTGTAGCACAGGAGTTAGGCGCTAGCATCATTTCCTATTTAAATGCATCAGCTGACTAATTACAGTAGTATATTAACAATCATTTAACAAATTTTCATCTGGGAGGAAATGACATATTTTAACTTACACAGCCCCACAAAAAAAAATGTTCGGACTTGTAGGTCGGACATATGTATTCCCATGTATTTTTCGACGCTGAATCCGATTCCAAGCTCAGAAATGGCTGTCCACGTCTAGAATAGGGCCTGAAAGATGGATTCTGGGATAATCCGAAATCGATGGTGCATTTTCAAGCCAAACTGGATTTGTGATCAAAAAGTTTATAGCCAACTGAATTTCCCCGGAAACCGGGAAAATGACCCCTTAGGGGCCGGAAAATCGTGTAGCAACAGTGGTATTTCCATGAAATAATACACCTTACGGGGTTGAAAATCTTGTTCTCTACAAGTAGGTTTGAGGTCGACCTTCTCGACGCTCGGTTCGCGCCTTAATTCAATAATTACTCCTGAGTGATAGTTTTTCCAGGTATCCAAAAGATTCTGAATGGCCGATTCACCGATTCCAAAGCCTCTTTTCTTATCCAATGAATTTCTCTACACTCAATTTTCAAGCACAGTCTAAGTTCCAGAATTTAAAAATACATAAAAATACCACTGTTGCGATTGCGGCGTCCGAAACACGATTTTCCAGCCCCTAAGGAGCATTTTTCCGGTCCCAAACGGGACTCTTCAGTTGGCCATACCCTTTTATAACACAGTGTGAGTTTCAGATAAAAATACCACTGTTGCGATTGCGGTGTCCGAAACACGATTTTCCAGCCCCTAAGGAGTCATTTTCCTGGTCAGGAACAAAGAATTTTAGTTGGTCATAAACTTTTTGGCCACAAAATCCAGCAATGGCTTGAGAATACACCTTCGACCTCGCATCATCCCAAAATCCATCTTTTAGGCCCTATAGAGGCCATTGTTGGCCCCTAGGGCCAATTCCAGACGTAGAGGTCCATTTCTGAGCTGGAGATCGGATTCAACGTCGAAAATTACATGGGAATACATATGTCCCACCCACAAGTCCGAACATTTCTTTTTTTTTTGTTGGGCTGTGCTATTCTCGTTATTTCTTAAGTTATAGGAGAAAACAGCAATTAAAACAAATTGTTAACACCACAAATAAGGGATTAAACAACAAGCATGCTGGCAAAATGTTCAGTAGGAGAGAGTGCCTAACAAGCATTACTATAGTGATCGTTAAACATCAAATAAAAATGTCTAATTTAACGCTCATTTGCGTCTTTTGCAAAAAAACAAATTCTGATTTAAAACCATTCAATGAAGATAATATAATCAAGTGCAGTGCTATATTGATTGTTAGAAAAAATAATAAACTAGCTGGACACGAAACTGTACTTCCTACACAACAAAATGATTTTTAGCTATACCACAGTGAATGTTACCGACGCTTTACGGCTTTGCCACCGAGGTATCGGAAAACAACAGCAGCATCAGAAGACGCATCTTCTTTAAGATTACCGTATGTATATAAATTAAATTATTATTTTTATCAGCCCATCTATTGCTATGCCTAATTAAGTAATATAATATTTGCCTTATGTACAACATTATTATATTTATATCAATAAAATTTCAAAATTAAAAATCACACTATATACTTTTTTGCGCTTTACTCATACATTATATATAGTTATTTGTTAAATGGTATATAAATGCGTACGCTACTAATATTAATGTGATTTAACTATAATAATAATAATTATTATAATGATTATTATAATAATGATTATTATTGTATGTAATTCTATTGCACTGAAAATAAAATTATTTTTTTAAGGCAACAAATTGATGATTCACATGCAAAAGCAAGTGAAATTACCAGTATCGGCAATGCTTTACCTACCAAGAACGTCGACTTCAGCGAAGTTAACCTAGATCCACAGGTTTCCAAAAACGTTAGCTTTGTTGGCGAACTCGATATAGCTCCTGAAAATGTCACTGAAGTTGTCACTGAAGATGTCACTAAAGATGCCACTGAAAATGTTACTGAAGATAAACATCTTTGTACATGCTTCTTTTGCGGGAAAGCCCTTAAAAAATTTAAAGGTCAATGGAAACAATTATCTATTTTTACAACAAACGGACTCAATGCAATCAAAAATTTGGTAGCTAAAAGCAAGGATTTCGACATGATCCAGAAGCTTCAGAACTTACCATCAGATCAAAAGTACTTTTTTCATAAAAAGTGTAAAAATAATTATGTTACCTCGCAAGAATCTATACTACAACATAACAAAGAAAAATCCGAATGGCATTTTACGAGAAACATCCGTGCAGAAGCTTACGATATTGTTGAGAAGTTTGTCGCTGAAAATATTGTCCGTCAAAAACAGTCTTTTTTTTGAAAATTTTAAACGATATGTTTATTGAACATTTAAAAAACAACCAGCAAGATGTGTCAAATTACAGTTTCAAACCGTATCATTTGAAAAAAAGATTACTAAAAACGTTTTCCAAAAAAATTAGTATAATCTCTTTTTAAGACCAAACTCTTGTAAAACCTTTTAATGGTATTATAATTAAGAATGAAGTGGAAAAACATAATATTTTAGAGGCAGCTGCTTGTATTTTACACAAAGAAATACGTCAAATTCGTCAACAGAAGACTAACAAAAATCCAAGATTAAGAAACAACCAAAAACTATACTAAAATTAAAATGTTCCCCACCAAATGTTATATAATAATTGACCCGATTTTTAGATAAATACATATCAAATATTTTTAAATTTTTTTCTGAGTTATGTTCCAGTAACCAATAAATTTGCTTCAGTGCCTTATCCAAAGTAAGTTACACTGACGTCAGTTTTTATCGGACAATAGGTTTTTGATCCTCATTGTATGTAGGTTTGTTCCAGCAAAAGCTTTTATCATTTGCAACCAACTTCTTTATGATTTTGAGGTTCTCTCTTTTATTTTGCCAGGACTTGAATGGCGACAATTGAAACCGCTCTCTTTGTCGAGTGTTTTTTGTTTCCTCGATCGGCCATTGTCTAATGTCTTACGGCTCTATTGTTATGTAATGCAGGAAAATTGTGTATGCCCCGGCAAAATAATTCTGTTTTGTTTAAAATTATTTTTAACCATACATTTTTCTTTTTTAGAATTTTGTAAAAACCAAACAATAGAGCTAATATGAAACAATAAAAGTGTAAAAAGTTTTATGGTGCATTCAAATTATCAATAAAGTATACAGGGTAAATAAAAATATTTATAAAATTAATTTAATAATGTATTTAACTTTATGGGTAATATTTAACTTGGATTTTATTTCAATTCTAAGGGTAATAAACGTATTATTTAAAAACTATGAGAAACGATTTACATTTACTAATTATTTCTGGTGATAAAAAAAACTGTGCATCATAACCTTAAATATTGATACAAAAAAATTATCATTTATAAAGAGTTCACAAAGTTTGCCCAATCATAGAAGTATCTTGAAATAAAGTTTATGCCAAAAAAAATTTATTAGTCACATTTACAAATTAGCTTTTATCTACTCTTTACTAAATTATTTAAAATACTTGTTTATTATTATTTTTTGAGAATAAAAGGGTTTAAAGAAAAGTGAATTACCAATAAGCTAACATGTCACTTTCAAAAGTACTATGAAAACGTTGACAACTATTTAACAGTAGTAAAATGTATTAAAAATGTACCTCTTGGCAAAAATTTGATATATTTCTAAAATATAATACCTGTCAAAAATAGCATCTGTTAAAAATATACCGCCTGTCAGAAATACGATGTATTTTAAAAGAATATCACACTTTAAGAATGACATCAATTAAAAATATCTGGCTCATTAAAAATTTGACCCATGTCAAAATATGATACCTGTCAGTAATAACATAGATCTGTTAAAAATATAGCTCCTTGGCAAAGTATAAAACATTTTTACAAAAATTTAAACCGTTTTGAAAATAAAACTGAAAATAACACAAACACTTACTTTATTGCTAATGCTAATTTTATTTTATTTAAAATGTATGTAAACTTTTTATTAGAATTTTTATTTCTTAAATATTATTAAGAGTTCTTTGTTACTCTGATTTAATTTTAGTGTCATGTGGCTAACGTTTTAACGAAGTTTTATTCCTATTCATCATTGATCCTATTGTAGAATTCACGTGATAAAGGCTCAGTCCTAAAGTGATTTGCATCTTTTAAACAGTCTTGATAAAAGGTATAGAAATAAATACAAATATCAAATTATTAGCTTTTAAATTGTTTACAGGTATTTTAAAATATGGTTTATTTTATTCGGCTTTTAAATCTATCCCACTAGTGACATAATATCGAAAAGGAGTATAGTTATCTTATAATTGAAATTTATAAACATTTAATATGCGAAGAGAATTAAAAACAAGCCTTACCATTGGTTACGGACACCAATAGGCAACAAAACAAGGATTTAAAACAAAGTCCCGACTGCGCGAACCACTGAGGTCAAAAATGAGTAAAAAGAAGAACAAAATTTCAAAACATTCAGCAGTCGGGGTGGCAGTTTAAGACTGATAAATAGCTTTCCTCATGTGGGGAGGTACGCCCGTATCAAATTAAGGGTGTTGGTAATCTGCTTTATACTAGGTGTTGCACAAACTGATGTACTACTAATTTATAGAGTTTACGGGCCTCAAGTTCCTTTCAGTATAGGTTCCCTCTATAGTACAGACCCGCAACAAACGCCAAGTTTTATAGTGCCCTTAGTATAAGATACCAGAAAAGGTGTAGTGACAGTATACATTGTAGCAAGAAATGGATACTTCAGTATATATTATCACAATATTAATTTTTAATGTATGGTATGTTTTTGACCAATATTATTTATATCCGGTTTTATCCTTTAATATACCTCATATTATTAACAGGTGGTGTGTTCGACATATGTATTCTGTCACAGGTGTCAAATTTTCAACATTTTTTACATACTCTTAAAAATGCCTACTTAACCATTTGTCAAAGTTATAACTACCGTGTCTGCCAAAACAATTTATTTTATAAAAAAATAAAAAAGGGCAGTAGAGAAGCCTCAGATATAACAAACACATTGTGCAGTTTGTCTAAATCACACACGGCACTTCCCATGCCGTCGCTGATAACAGCGAGTTTGAAATGGCATTAAGCTTGCTTCTATAGTTCCATTATATGTATACAATACTGAATACAACACTATTGTATTGTATTCATTGTACGTTGTATTGTAGAATCTTTGTCCCTTTATAATATTCATCTCTGTACAAAAGCACCACATCGCGAGTTATCTCTCGGCTGCGCCGCTATTGATACTTTCAGCAATGCTGCTGTGGCTGCTACAATCAAATTATTTTATTTACAATGCTTTTGTCTGATGTCTTAGATTTTCATGGATAAGATTATAAATTAACAAAAGACTCATAATTTGGAAATAAATACCTACCTTCGTAAAATTGTATAGCTTTTTAAAAAATGTAACTAAATATAAATTTTAAAGGGTTTATTAAAACATAAACCGTAATGTGTTAATATCTTGGTAAATAATATTTTAAATTAGGTAATATATTTAATATCTTTAACTCTCAATAATATAATTGACAAAGAAATCCTACAACAAGTAACATTTATTGGATTTTGATAAAAAAAAAAGGTTCTCGATATACATGTAATATTTATGACAGCCCACGGCAGCTTGGGTTAAGTTTAAGTATTAGTTAGCGTGAATGCCGTGTTTAAACATATTTAACTTGTGTTTCCCAGTTTTTTTAGCGATGTCCAAGTACAAACACTTACAGATGATGCATTTCCCGAAACCTTTCAGACAACGCGGTACTGCCACCATGGACGGTATACAAACAACTACTACCTCCGAACTTTTTCCATTAACAATTGGCCAATGTCATCCTGACGAAACCTTTTTTTATGTTTATGGCTGCCCATGAATATATACTACCTCTAAAAAACCCCCGCTAACATCTGTGTTATGACATTCAGACAGGACCTACAGTTTAAAGTATATATATATATATATTATATATATATATATATATATATATATATATATATATATATATATATATATATATATATATATATATATATATATATATATATATATATATATATATATATATATATATATATATATATATATATATATATATATTAAAAAATATATATATATATATATATATATATATAAGTGTTTTTATTATAAGAGATACAAGTTAGGTTAAATTAGCAAAGTTGTGTACATTTTTACGCTGATTACAATGACGATAATAAAAAAACAAATGAACAACAGATTTACGAGTTAATCACAAAAATATACTTTTTTAAATGCAACACCCTGTATTTGTTACGTTAATTCGATAGAGAATGTAATTTTCTACACAATTAGTTATTAACATTTTTTTTAAAGATGATAAATCGCAGAGTTTTTTCAATTTAAATGCATTTTCCCTAACTGGACGCAGGCAGCCATGAAATTCTTAAAATTGCATTCTTTGTACAAATTTTATTGTAGTACGCTATGGCAGAAACTAAATTTAAATAAACTTCGCCATAAAGGATATAATTTGTCAAACCTTCTAATTACTAAAATAATAAACATGGTAGTTTCAGTTTGTTTAAATAATAAAACATAACTAAGTAACATTAATAAAATACATTATGCTAATATTAGCTATATTGGCATCATCCAAAAAATCCTCCATGACATTTTTTAGTAAATTCAGATATTGTTTGTCTGTTAAAGATCCTTTATAAAACACAGGTCCAACAATTTTTGATCCAATGAGGCAGGCAGCACCATACGTTTATGCAAAAACATCTTTGTGGATTGAAAGGATGATTGCGCAGGAGATTGCAATGCTCCAATAATGTTGGTTCTTTCGGTTAAACATGCCTCTATTACTAAAATTTGTATCATTGCTTAAAAGAATCATTCGTAAAAAGTTTGGATTTTCTATAGCAGCATTTACAAACCATTGGCAAAAGTTTATACGCCTTTTGTAATCACCTGTCAACAAAGTTTGTGTGGGTCTGTATTTGTGGGATACATAATTATGTTTTTTTTTTAAATTTTATTAATGGTTCCTTAGCATAGATTAAAATATGTTCTACAGTCGCTTGTGGAATTTTCACGATAAACTTTAAAATATGCCAAAACATTAATTTCTGTTTGTTGATTAATTATAAAGGTTTTCTAATTTCTTTCTGAAAATAGTTTTACTTTAAAGCCTGATGCCATTTTTTATGGCAAATTATGTAGCATTCTATCATATGAAACTTCTCCAAATGACAACATTTTAAACAACAGTAGCATAAATAAACTGTTGCCTTATGATTTACTAGTTGTCACTAAAACATCATGGCGGATACAATGTTATCTTTTGTTTTTTTTTTTTTAATTTTTGTCATAGCATACTACGATAATTTGTACAAAAAATGCGATTTTAAGAATTCCATGACTGCCTGCGTCCAATTATGAAAAAATACATTTAAATTGAAATAACTCCGCTATCTTTCATTTTAGGAAAAAAATGTAAATAACTAATTATATAGAAAATTACATTCTCTTTCGAATTAAAGTAACAAATACAGGGTGTTGCATTTAAAAAAAGTATATTTTTGCAATAACTAGTAAATTCGATGATCATTTGTTTTTTTTATATTTAACACTAAAATGTACACAACTTTGAATTTAATAATTGTCTCATTATAATAAAAAATTAAAAAGGATATTTGAACACGGTGTATATATATATATATATATATATATATATATATATATATATATATATATATATATATATATATATATATATATATATATATATATATATATATATATATATATATATATATATATATATATATATATATATATATATATATATATATATATATATATATATATATATATATATATATATATATAAGAAAGACAAATGAAAAGCATTTAATGGACCTCCTTATTTAGAAGTGGTTCAACCAGTTAGGTAGAATATAATTTTCTATGCAGTGTTTATTAAATTGTTATTAAAAATATATTTGAAAAAGTCTTTAAACTTATATTTTTAAGTTTTTTTTGGTTGTGAAATTTGATCATTTTATTAAGATATGCTCAACAATAACCTGAACTCAATACATATTTTGATATTAAATAACTTTAAAAAAAAAAGAAAGAAAGTCGGTGTTAGTACTGTTCTTTAAAATTCACCAGCATTGGTTTGGTGCGAACTACAAGAGTAACCATCTACCATAACAGCCATACGTTAATTAGAAAGACGTTTTGCCTAAGAAAGAAAGTAAGTTTATTAAGGAGCACATTATAAAAATATCTATCAAAGGTCTTAAATATATCAAGGGCAATGATCTGAAATAGTAATAAAAGTCGAGTCACTTTTTCCAGATATACGAAAAATTGAAGAATATTCACTGTCAATGTTTTATGACTAAATCCGTATTGTGTGTTATGAATGCATCATATATTTTTCTAAATATTTGAAAACATTGAAATCAATAAAACAGGTGTAAGTTCAGAGCATGTTTTTAAGGCGATTGCTAGTATGTTTGTAGCCCAGACAATTTTTTGGCGTGCGAAGAAAGAAAGCGTCTAATCTGATTAACTTTAAATATTATTGTTAAATTTGTATAAGAAACAAAAGCAATTGAGGAAAAAAAACTTAATAAGCAGAGAGTTTGGCTTTTTTCTTAGAGGTAGAAATAACTTGGTCTTAAAAAATCGGAGGTTAAAAAAATATTACTGTAAGTTTATGCGGATGTTTACCGTTTAAGGAAGAAGGAAGTTTCTTTATGCGGTTGATAAAACAATAGTTAAATTGTAAGCTAGCAAAATTTTTGTTTCTTGTTTCAATACTAGACGGAGAGCTGGCTACATAAAAAAGCTTGTCATCGATACCTAGCTGATTTCTACTTTAAAAGGATCCCCTTGTGTAGCAAAGTTCAATTCGAGTAGTCTGCAGGCGCGGCTCGTGGTTTAAAGCGGGGGCGGACGGTCAATAGATCAAATTTCGATATTGGAATTTTTATAAGATACATAAAAATAGTTTGTATTTATTATTAAGAAATGCAGAAAATTGTTGGCGGACAATCTGCTAATGGCTAAAGCGCTGGCGGACAGCGCAAAAGAGGCGTAAGATTTAAAAAAAATCATCATTTACATCAATCCCGATTGATTAAATATTATATATATTCATTTAAAAAGCCATATGCAAGAAGGCAAAAAAAACCGTCGCTAAAACTGCGGCACAAGTTATTAACAGCGCGCTGTTATTTGAGCGCTTTCAGGGAAAGCTAGCCGCGTTTTTAATTAAGGTAAAAAAAAAATAATTTGTGTATAGAAATTTCTTTTATTATTTTAAAGTTTACGCAATAACTGGATGCGATTACAACTCGGCATTATTTCGCAAAGGAAATACACAACTTTTACAAGTACTTAGAAAGACCGAACATTTCCAAAAATCATTCGACGAAATAGGTTATGAGAATTGCGTCACCTATGCTGTTTTTCACGTACTTGATAAATTCATCTGTAATTTGTCCAGTTTCAAAACTTTCGATTCAGTGAATAGCGCGCGGTTTGCATTATTTCTGAAAACATACAGAGCCAACGATCTAGATAAACCTTAAAAAAAAACACAATTTTAGGGTTTTATCATTACCATCCTGTTATTCAGAATTGACGTTGAGATCACAGGGCAAGTTTTTAATTGCATCGATGGATCCAGCGCATTAAAGCGCTAATTCATCAAACCGTTTTTAAACTCCCACTAGAGAGTCCAATGGATTCCATCAAGCGTTTTTATAAAATACTTGAGCAAAAAATATAAATAAATACGGAAGAAAAACACAACAATCAGCTGAGCATTGACATTTGCAGAACAAACAGCAAAGCGTTTTTAACTATTTCGTTTTAATTTGATCCATCAGAACCTCTCATGACATCATTTGACATTCAGCGCATAAATTCAGCGTACTTTTTATCGATGGAATATAGAAGTTGCCCACGATATGCAGAAATGCGCACAAGAAAGTATAGTCGATACAAAGTCAGTTGGTACAGCATGGAATTTAGTGCTTATACAGGTTACTATTAATTTACCGGATTTTACATTGACATACATTGTATACACTCCACTGTATACGGATAATATATTATGGATTGCTCCTTGTACAGAGTCAAATATATATATATATATATATATATATATATATATATATATATATATATATATATATATATATATATATATATATATATATATATATATATATATATATATATATATATATATATATATATATATATATCTGTACAAATTACAGATGAATTTTTCAAGTACGTGAAAAACAGCATAGGTGACGCAATTCTCATAACCTATTTCGTCGAATGATTTTAGGAAATGTTCGGTCTTTCTAAGTACTTGTAAAAGTCGTGTGTTTTCTTTGCGAAATAATGTTATTGCCTAAACTTTAAAATAATAAAAGAATTTTCTATACACACATTATTTTTTTTTTACCTTAATTAAAAACGCGGCTAGCTTTCGCTGAAAGCGCTCGAATAACAGCGCGCTGTTGATAACTGTTTGCCACAGTTTTCGCGACGGTTTTTTTTGCCTTCTTGCATATGGCTTTTTAAATGAATATATATAATATTTAATCAATCGGGATTGATGTATATGATGATTTTTTTTTAATCTTACGCCTCTTTTGCGCTGTCCGCCAGCGCTTTAGCCATTAGCAGATTGTCTGCCAACAATTTTCTGCATTTCTTAATAAAAAATACAAACTATTTTTATGTATCTTATAAAAATTCCAATATCGAAATTTGACCTATTGACCGTCCGCCCCCGCTTTAAACCACGAGCCGCGCCTGCAGACTACTCGAATTGAATTTTGCTACACAAGGGAAGGATCCCCTTAAAGTAGAAATCAGCAAGGTATCGATGACAAGCTTTTTTTATGTAGCCAGCTCTCCGTCTAGTATTGAAACAAGAAACAAAAATTTTGCTATCCTACAATTTAACTATTGTTTTAACAACCGCATAAAGAAACTTCCTTCTTCCTTAAACGGTAAACATCAGCATAAACTTACAGTAATATTTTTTTAACCTCCGATTTTTTAAGACCAAGTTATTTCTACCTCTAAGAAAAAAGCCAAACTCTCTGCTTATTAAGTTTTTTTTCCTCAATTGCTTTTGTTTCTTATACAAATTTAACAGTAATATTTAAAGTTAATCAGATTAGACGCTTTCTTTCTTCGCACACCAAAAAATTCTCTGGGCTACAAACATACTAGCAATCGCCTTAAAAACATGCTCTGAACTTACACCTGTTTTATTCATTTCAATGTTTTCAAATATTTAGAAAAATATATAATGCATCCACAACACACAATACGGATTTAGTCATAAAACATTCACAGTAAATCTTCTTCAATTTTTCGTATATCTGGAAAAAGTGTCTCGACTTTTATAACGAATTTAGATCATTGCCCTTGATATATTTAAGACCTTTGATAGATATTTTTATAATGTGCTCCTTAATAAACTTACTTTTTTTCTTAGGCAAAACGTCTTTCTAATTAACGTATGGCTGTTATGGTAGATGGTTACTCTTGTAGTTTGCACCAAACCAATGCTGGTGAATTTTAAAGAACAGTACTAACACCGACTTTCTTCCTTTTTTTTTAAGTTATTTAATATCAAAATATGTATTGAGTTCAGGTAATTGTTGAGCATATCTTAATAAAATGATCAAATTTCACAACCAAAAAAAACTTAAAAATATAAGTTTAAAGACTTTTTCAAATATATTTTTAATAACAATTTAATAAACACTGTATAGAAAATTATATTCTACCTAACTGGTTGAACTACTTTTAAATAAGAAGGTCCATTAAATGCTTTTCATTTGTATTTCTTTACAAATTTTCAAATGTGTACTTCTCCCATTCAATATGTGCAATATTAACTTTAATAACTTATCAAAAAAGTGTTAGGTTCGTGTCCTCTTTTCAGCATTCGTTATTTACTTAAAGAGAATATAAGCGGTATCTCGAAAAAATTGTTAAAAGTCCAATTTGTTTTGAAATTTCTCTTTAAGTAGGATCGAAAAATATAAAGGAATTATTGCAACATTTTGTATAATTTAGATTTCCCTCTAAGTATTTTTTTTTGTTGGGACAGTCCATTAAAAGAATATTTCTTTATATCGAAAATAAGGTTTTTAATGGGGCAAAGAAAATCTCTACAGATAGCAAGTTTTACAATCAAGGTACTCTATAGATAAAGGAAAGAACAAAGTCAAGAGTTGCAGACCTCTCTGGATATAAGGAATAAAACAAAAGGAATGCATAAGATGGATAAAAGAGAGAATTGCTTCAATTGGACCAGCTAACTTGAATTATGCTAGCTGATTCCTTTCAGAATAGAGCCGTAAAAAAACCTTTAAAAGAGCGGTCGGTGCCCGACAGCTCTTCAGTGGACAAGAAAAGAAAGCTTTCTCCAAAATGTTTCAGTAAGTAGCCTATTTAATTAAGCAACTTAGCAACAACTAAATCAAATAATGCATTTGTATTTTAGCCTTTTGAACTTAGTATATTTATTTAAAATATGTATTTTATTTTTATAAAAAAACATGTATAAATAAAAAAAAATATATTAATATTCAGAAGCCATCATAAGAACTCGATTAAGAAATAAAGTTAATATGGATACTAATATAGAAGGAATGCATGTGAAAAAATGTTTGTTTGTAGTTTTGGTGTTTTCTTAACGGTATAAAATACCTTTTATAGATTTTTATAAATTTTTACGTGATATCTACACAGACCGTGTAAGAGGCCCTAAGAAAAATGATACCTAATAAGAAGCTGTTCAATTTTTCTTAGTATAGTACATATTATATACAAGTTAATTAACCTCCATTGGATCCCTAAACTATATGTTATTTTTAGGTATAAAATTTTCTAGCGTCTTCTTCTTCTTCTTAGGTTATCTTGTCCTGTTAGCAACCATTCCGTTATGCGACGTATTTTCCTACTTTGTATGAGTAGTTCTTCCATTGTTCCTTTGGATGGGCTCCTTATGAAACTTTTTCCATGTCTTATTCTACTGAGGTTTTTCCAGTATTCCTCGTGTGTGTTTCGGATCCATTCCCTAGTTTGCCCTTGTGGTGTGGTTTTGGTTACTTCAAGGGCAGGTTTTCGTCCAAAATATGTGGTGGCTCATTCATGTCTAGCTAGCTCATCCGCTTTTTCGTTACCTTCTATTCCCGAATGTCCCAGTACCCACAGGAAAGATACCCAGTTGCGTTCTCCCAGGACTTCCAGTTTTTTTTTGGTATTCCCATATCAGCCTGGACGTTACCTTGGAGTTTACTAGTGCCCCTAGTAACGCCTGGCTGTCTGTTATTATGCGGATCCTCTTGTTTTTATGAGCCCTCCTGTTATTTTCTTTTGCACAGTTCAGTAAAGCATATATTTGTGTTTGAAATACGGAACTGTGTGTTCCTGGTGAAATGGAGAATTGTGAATTCTTCAAAACCGAGCAGTTCTCTGCTCGGTTTTGTTTGTGTCGGGGAGATCGGGTTGCTGCCACTCACTTCGATCTGGAATTTTTACCTTGAAGTTTTTGTTGAAAAAGTATTGGGGAATCATCTGGTCTGTTTTCTCGTCCATGATGTTGTCGCCAACTTAACTTTTTTTGTTTTTGTGCCCCAAACTAGCGTATACACCAGTTGGTTTTTGTTGCAGTCAGAAGTAGCCCACCCTTGCCTCTCCCATCACTTTGAGGTTAAGTGGTGAAAGGTCTAAGAGACACTCCATAGCTGCTGTTGGGTTGTTTTAATCGCCCCTGTTATAGCTAATCAAGCAAGTCTTTGTACCTTGGCCAGTTCTGTAACAGCAGTTCTTTGTCGCATTTTTGTCCACCATACCAGTGATGCGTATGTTATCATAGGCCTTACCACCATGGTGTATAACCAATAAACCATGTTTGGTTTAGGGCCCCATGTTTTCCCATGAGCTACTAGTAAGTCAAAAAACAAAAATCGAGCAAAGCATAAAACATTTTAAAACATTACGAAAACCTAAAAATAAATAAAGTAGCTTTCATATTTGGCCAAATAAGGTTATAATGACATTACTTTATGACAAATAATCTAATGTAGGTTCTAGGTATTTTTTTACTATGATAAGCTTTTGAATATAGGTTCTTTTTATCCACTAAAAAAATAGTTAAAGAAAAATCAAACTAAGCACAGTAAAGTTGTAATAGATTATTTTTGTTTAAGGGCCGCACCGAGTTAGAAGATTGGAATTTTTGGCGCTTTTCTAGCAGAAAAAGTAATCTCTGACACAATTACATATTATTCAAGTTTAACACAACTGATAAATCAAAATTATTTACGTTAACACTGGGCTATAGATTAACGTGTTTATACCACCTATTGATCAACAATAATATAAGGTGTTGAGACTAACCGGCCTATAAAAAACACTATTAAAAACGGTTATTTTTTACAAAAATATATGGACTCGTGTTACATGTCCGGATAAGCCTGTTTTATTAAAAGTGCACCAATCTGGCAAAGATTGGACAGTTTGTTTTTTTTTTAATTTTGGGACCGTCCAAGAAGGCCGATGACTAAGTACTAACGTACCGTGGGTGTCTTAAATGTGGTGAGAGGGAGTTTGTTGACACGAGACTTAAATATTTGGAGATGGGGAGGAGAAGGAAAAACTTCTGCGGGCAGCAGGTTCCATAATATTGACACTCTAGGGATGAAGGAACGAAGAAAGCGGTAAATTCGGAGCCTCTCTAACTGTACTGTAAAAGGATGCATAAAAGTTGCTCTACGTGTTGCACTGTTGGGAGCTGCCAGAGAAGGAATTATTCTGGCCAACTCCTCTAAGCAGAAGCCGTGAAAATACCTATAGAAGAGCAACAGATCCCCTACAGCTCGACGGTAGGCAAGAAGAGGAAGCCTTTTTGTGAGCGTGGGATCATTAATAAGACCAACCGCTCGTCTTTAAAAAATGGAGTCCAGAATGCTAAATGTTGTAGGGGACGCCATTCTCCAGACATGAAACAATATTCTAAAGAGGGTCTGATTTGGGATACATACAGAGTATACAGATTGGAAAAGAAATTAAATGCTAGAGTGGAGAGTACTATCGTCAGCAAAACTATGAGTGGGATTAATTGTGAAAGAGAGAAGGTCGTTAATATGTAGAAGAAACAGCGTGGGTGCCAGCACTGAGCCCTGGGGCACCCAGAATGAATTTTGTAGAAGCTGAATTAATGAATTTTTCCATTACTTTGCAAAAAACCGAAAGAAGAGATATAGGTTTATAGTTAGAAAGAAGAGTTTTGCATCTTTTTTGGGGACAGGTTTCACCCGTGCAGCCTACAACCCTCCGGGAAAATGCCCGTGTCGTAAGAGATTCGAAAGAGGCGGGTACAAGCTAAATTCACATTTTAAAGGAATTATCAATAATTATTTTAAACAAATTTTTAAAATTATTCATAGCCTTGACCATAATTTCTTAGGCAATCCATTTGTTTTACAATACTATGCAATTCATTTGTTTACATACTATATTTAATTAAAAAAATAGTTTACCCGTACTAGAAGTTTTATTTTAATAACTCAACAGACGTAGCATTGACTTAAATTGTGTGGTCACTCAGAAAAAAAATACGATTACTTTTTTAGAGTGTGTAGAAAGACGCGGCTTTAAAACATTTTTTCTTAGACGGTTGTAGCTTAAATTATTTTGTTACTTAGAGCAAAGATTTTGACTTTCGTAACAGGCCGGCTCTTATAGTTTTAAATGCATTTTGCAAAAAATCGTTTAAGTTTTACGTCGTACGGGGGGAGGACAGCTGCCCCCCCCCCTTGCTCCATCATCGAAAGCTTGAAAATGGTTTAAAGTTTTTAAATCTGGATTTCAAAATATTTTCGGTTAAAAATACACGTTAAAAATATTAACAACTTGATAAAATTAAGAAAAAATTATTTTTTTTCTGAAATGGCAATAATAATCTAAATGTAAAAAAAACTATTATTAAAAACTAAGTATGCAGTAGGTGGTAGAAGAGCTTTTCCTCGCCTAAGGCGGTACCACGCCACTTGCCCTTTGAGGGAGTCGTTAAGTCTTAATCGACGTTTCGAGTTCTGGGTGGGTAAGTTAGTTTTCCTTCTTTCTATTTTTTTTCCTTTTATCATAAAATTTTGAAAATAATGATGATGGCACTTCCGAAAGTAAGGTAAAACAATCCTCCAACCGGATTTTCGGGTGAAGGGTACTTTTGGGGAGCCACCATCGAAATGTCTAAAATCATTTACTAATATATGTAGGTTTAACTCTAACGTTAACTCTGTCCACCATTATCTTCAATCTTCTTAAGCCCACATATTATTTTTTAACGAAACCCAAATAAGTTCCAAAACATGAACCAACCACCTTCTTTTCAAAGGCTACAAACTCATTTCATTTTTTCGACCCCATGGCGGTGTATGTGCTTACGTTCGCACGATCTGGCTTGTGCTAGGGTTTCTAACCTCGAATCGGGTAGGTCTGATATCCTTTGGCTTTATCTGCTGTATATACCGATCCCCATCTGACAATTCCACTCCGGGTTCTTTGACTTTCTTTCAAAAAAGATTGATACTATTATTTCCCAGTTTCCATTGGCCGAAGTAATCGCCCTCGGAGATTTTAATGTTTACAATAAGGACTGGTTAGGTACTTCAAAAACTAAGATTCAAAGCAGATTAGCCGAAAACTTTGCAATCAGTAACTCGCTCACCAATTTAATTATTGAACCTACCTACTTCCTCAGGGTTTTCACCCATAAGTCTAACTTCTGGATCTTTTTCTTACTTCTAACCCTGAACTCTACCAAGCATTTGTAACTGCTCTCCTTGGTCGCTCAGATCATGAATTGGTCACTGTATCATACTCCATACATTCAAAGGCAACTGAATGTACACTTTCACGCACTGTCTGGCACTATTATTCGGCGGACTGGGTCTGAGAGATTTCTGTGCCCCCTATCCTACTTTCACCTTTTATCCAATTAATGCTGGGGTGCCCCAGGCTCAGTACTGGCACCAGCCAAAAATCTTGCCCACTTTAATGCCTCCAAAACACAGCCATGTTCGCTATCGCGGCAAAAGTCGGCCAATGCTTATACGTTACTTATAAGCGGCCAAGTTCTGCAGAACAAAGAATCGTTTAATCTTTGTGTGTGTGTGTGTGTGTGTGTGTGTGTGTGTGTGTGTGTGTGTGTGTTGTTACTTTTGAGAATAACCTTAACTGGCACAAACACATTATCTATAACCTTCAAAGAAGCTTGGATTCATTTTTCGAGTCAGAAAGTACTTCTCTCCTTCTAATCTATATACTCTGCATGTATCCCAGATCAGACCCTCTTTAGAATATTGAAATATTGTTCTCACGTCTGGGGAATGGCGTCTCCTACAACACTTAGCATTCTTGACTCCATTCAGAGAAAAACGTTCGTCTTACCAATGATCCCACACTTACAGAAAAGCTTCCTTCTCTTGCCCATCGACGAGCTGTAGGGGATTTTTTACTCTTTTATAGGTATTTTCACGGCTTCTGCTTGGAAGAGTCACTTTTATGCATCCTTTTACAGTCTAACTTGAGAGACTCCAAATTTCCCACTTTGTTCGTTTCTTTACCCCTAGAGTGTCCAGATTATGGAAACAGCTACCCGCAGTCGTTTTTCCTTTACAACCAAATCTCCAAATATTTAAGTCTCGGGTCTCAGACACCCACTGTCCCAAGTAAAAAAAAAAATAAAAACAACCAGCTTGACAATCAGTTCATATCCAGGGACCTAAGTCAAAGGCTATCAAGGTTAGCATTTGTGCTGCCCCCCCCCTTTAAACCCAGGTCTGAATACGCCCATGTAGTACAATAATTATAACTAAAAAAATATTTTGATATTTTGCAATTTTATCGCTATTTGGTCACATTTTTAGGGACTTTAGCTCTGGAAGGTGTTAAAAAAATAGAGCAAAAGATTTATATATATATATATATATATATATATATATATATATATATATATATATATATATATATATATATATATATATATATATATATATATATATATATATATATATATATATATAAATAAAGACCGAATTTTAAGACTAGGTTAGTTGTAGTAGGGTTATAGAAAACACAGCCCCACAAAAAAAAGGTTGAAGGTCTGAAAGATTTGACCATGGTATCTATATGTTTTTGGGGTTGCTGAATCCAAATTCGGTGTCAATTTAACCCTATCAGGTCAGGGTCAAGAACATGTTATGAGCAAATCTTCAAAATGAATCGCAACCAAATTTAAAGAGTGTTTACTTATGTATTTGAGGACGCTGAATACGAATCCGTGGTCAGTCAGTGCGATTTAACCTTAAAATGCCCTTAACCCTGACCTGATGGGGCCAAACTAATTTGGATTTATCGACCTTAAATACATAAAGACACCATGGTCAAGTCTTTCAGACCTTTCATTCTTTTTAGTAGGGCATTTCAAGGTCAAATCGCAACAATATTGGATGAGGGTCAAACTGACGATGGATTCGTATTCAGCGACCTGAAGTATATAAGCATACACTGTTTAAATTTGGTTGCGAGTAATTTTGCAGATTTGACCTTGTAATGCCTTTGACCAAAGATAATACTACTACGGAGAAGATGAACCATTCAATGCTATATTTTTGATACCCTAATGGACTTTGGCTAACCCGAGCCCATGTCCATCGAGAGATTTTCGCGCTATGCATTTCAATCCTTGAACGAAAGTTAAACAGTGTTGCCGGCAGGCCTTTACTATTGGCGTGATGAAACGCGATTAGAAAATACACAGAGGTAAATATTGTCAAATTCGTTTATTTCTTTCGTGTGCCGTAAGGACTTGTTGGTTTTTGGTTCTTATTTTTAAAATTCCGTGTTTGCGCTGTGTTTTAAAATAAATACCTAAATAAATAAACGATGTCAGGCAGGTTATGCCAATACTTTAATTGTAGAGCGAATAGACGACAAAATAAAGTAAAGTTATTAACATTTCCTTACAAAAATCCAGAATTGTGTGAACGTTGGATTATTAACTCTGGTAAGTAGAAATTCTATTTTGCACCACATAAAGATAGATGTGGTGTTTTGTTTAAAATTGTTTCAGTATTTTTATGGCTTATATTGCCCGAATGGACTAGTATTTTTTATTTGCCGACTATTATTAAGGTCAGGATTTTACTAATGCCGTTATATTTTGTAAAAACCCTACTAGATTGCAGACTTTAATTATTATAAAATACATTATAAGATAGTTCTTTCACCCCAGTTAAAACAGTTTCGGGCATCACTTTCTTTCTCGGCGCTTTTGTGGGCATCGGCATCCCTTCATAGCTAAATAACCCAGTGGCGGCCGGTCTTAAGGGGCACAGGGGAACGTGCCCACCCTGTTTAAAATATTATTTAATTCTAATTCTAATATTTTTTGTAATATTTATTTTCATTCGAGTTTATGTCTATTGCCATGAAGTATACTCAAAAGTTACTTCCTACACGCTACCTGCGAGGATCGAGCATTAACGCACTCAAAACTAATTTCCGGGGAACACTCGAATTGTGCTCTTTCGAGCCCATAATCGCGAAGCATCGGACATCCTCGGCGCTCGCAATTTTTAGCAGAATGATGGGCACAAATTTGCGTGTCTCCAACTCCAACTACGAAAACTCCAGTAAAAGCGGTTTTGACTTTTGTGGTTTGCGCGCGGAAATGCATTATAATAATTTTATGAAGCTTAATTATTGGTGAATGTTTAAGTATTTCTTATAATGGAATCCGAAATAAATTCGGTTCGCTACCTCTTAGAGAACGGTCCCTTGACGTTTGAACAGAAAGTTTTAGTTAAACAGAATGGTCGATCTACTCCTAATTTAAATATAAACTATTCAAGTTCAAGTAAAACTAGAAGATATAATAGGGTGTTCAACAAAAATATTTACGATAAATATAAGTGGATTTGTGGTTGTCCGGTCACAAATAAATTGTTTTGTTTTGTGTGCATATTGTTTAGGAACGAAATTACAGCTTGGACTCGATGCTTGACAGTGGTAAATTAAAAACTGAACTAACAGACATTTATGACAGGGACGATATGCGCAGGATTGAAGGAGTTTTGCCCCTTTTAATGTTCTTATCCGACAATAATCTTAAAACTGTGTTTACAGAAACTTACCAACTCGCAGATATTATTTGTACAACACCAATGTCAACAAGTGAATGCGAAAGATGTTTTTCAACATTAAATCGCATAAAAACTTTTTTGAGAAATACGATGCTGCAAGGCTTAATGCCCTAGCTGTTTTCTCAATTGAAAAAAAAATTATACAATCTATACCTGACTTTGATAATAAAGTGACTGATTCGTTTTCTAATAAAAAGGACATAAGAATGAACTTTACATTTAAATAAGGCTTAATCACACTTTTTTCTATTATATTTTTTGTGCTCCCCCAATAATAAATCTTACGAGCCGCCACTGAAATAACCAAACATGTTAAGAGCCTCAAACCATTTTAAATGGTTCTTAAACTAATTTACGCTTTTTTTATCATAGGGTTAATTTATAATGTAGGCTCCTAGATTTTGTACTGGCATAAAATAATTATGTAAACATGGTAATTTTTGTTAACCCTATACAAGCTTATAACTACAAAACAATGCAAATTTAACACAATAATATGCAGGGTGGTACTACTGAGGTTTAAAAATTCGATTGGCATTTTGAAAACGGCTACAGATACATGGTCGGTTAAATTAAGGCAAAATTGTGCATTTTAATGCACAAAAATATCGTCTTTTTTTTTAAAAAAGTAGACAAAATTACTGCTGTTTCGAGTTTATTTACAGAGATATTTTAGAAAAGGTAAGTACATTATTATAAATTAAATACTTATGACCTGACATGGCGTTTATTTTAGGACATTAAAAGCTTTTAAAATACGATAAAAAAAATCCATGTCCGTACATAAAAAAAGACAATTAAAGAACAAGACTTAAAGACGAAACGTCAAATATTAAATTGAATGACGTGATTTTGTGAAGAAAAAAAAATGTTTTTTTTTAATTTCGTTTTTTTCTAGATAATCCTGGAACGGCTGTAGATTTTTTAATATTTAAAACGGGATTTTGGGATTCGAAACTTTGCTTCAATTTAAACGACCTTGTAACTCTTGCCGCTTCTCTATACCGGGTGGTGCGTCGCCGAGCGGAACATAGGAAATTCGACGTAAATTTTAAGGGGGTCAATACAATTTACAGTACAATTTACAGAAAAATGTAAGATAACTTATTGAAGAGACCAATATGATAAGCCCGTGCCAAGTTTCAAAAAATTGGTAATTTTTTACAAAACGGTCTTCAGCTCTAGAAAAAAAAACTCCTTTATCTTTAAATGCCAAAAAACAACAAACTTACAGCATTCAAAGCAAGAAAAGGGAATGCTGAAAGGCAATGGACTGCTGGATGGCCCACTTTGTCAAAACTTATGTTTTCTATTTTTTTACTTTTTTTGACAAAGTGGTTGCTGGGTTGGGGTTGGGTTGTGTTGGGTTGAGCTGGTCTATAGTTAGTCTATAATTTACAGTTAATTTGCTCACCCAGCACCCCCTATTCACTCCCAGGTCCCGCTGGGCAATAAAGATGATCCATGTTATAATCACAAAATATTTCTAATTGAACATTTAGTTATCACATACATTTTTAAATTTTGTAAGTGGTATAAATGTCAAAAAAAAAAATAAATAAATAAAACAAAAACTTAAAAACTTACAGAATAAATAAGTAAATTAATTAAAATCCCAGATGTCAATGCAGTTTTTCAAATAAACTGGTGCACATCAGTTTAATAATTTAAGCAAAATTTACATGTATAAGTAGCTAAAGTATATAAGTAGTAATAAGTAGTAATAAGTAGTCAAGTCTGTTTTTTAACCTACAGTGAGGGTTTAAAATTGTAGGCTAAAGGTTGAAAAATTTTTTAAATATTTATAAAGTACCCTTAAAAAAGTTGTTCCACGACAAAAATGGGTAGCAAGGTAGCTTATTATATGCTTAATCATCATACAAAAGGAATTTCACTTGCGACCCGTCTGACTATAAAAAATCACCCCCTAAAGTTACATTAATTTGTTATATAGGCAAAATTTTGAAAATATTAATAAAGTACCCTTAAAAAAGTTGTTCCACAACTAAAATTAGTACTAAGGTACCTCATTATATACTTAATCACCATGCCAAAGGGATTTCACTTGCGACCCGTCTGACTATATAAAATCACCCCCTAAAGTTGCAGCCGTTACTTAAATTAGATTTTTTTTAAATAATTATAAAATACCCTTAAAAAAGTTGTTCCACAATAAAAATTGGTATGAAGGTACGTCATTATATACTTAATCACCATGCAAAAGGAATTTCACTTGCGACCCGTCTGACTATAGAAAATCACCCCCTAAAGTTTCAGTAATTTCTTATATAGGCAAAATTTTTAAAAAATAATAAAGTGTCCTTAAAAAAGTTGTTCCACAACAAAAATTGGTACGAAGGTGCCTAATTGCATACTTAATTACCATGCAAAAGGAATTTCACTTGCGACCCGTCTGACTATAGAAAATCACCCCCTAAAGTTACAGTAATTTCTTATATACGCAATATTTTGAAAATATTAATAAAGTACCCTTAAAAAAGTTGTTCCACAACTAAAATTGGTAGCAAGGTAGCTTATTATATGCTTAATCATCTTACAAAAGGAATTTCACTTGCGACCCGTCTGACTATAGAAAATCACCCTCTAAAGTTACAGTAATTTCTTATATACGCAAAATTTTGAAAATATTAATAAAGTACCCTTAAAAAAGTTGTTCCACGACAAAAATTGGTAGCAAGGTAGCTTATTATATCCTTAATCACCATACAAAAGGAATTTCACTTGCGACCCGTCTGACTATAGAAAATCACCCTCTAAAGTTACAGTAATTTCTTAAATAGGCAATATTTTGAAAATATTAATAAAGTACCCTTAAAAAAGTTGTTCCACAACTAAAATTGGTACCAAGGTACCTCATTATATACTTAATCACCATGCAAAAGGAATTTCACTTGCGACCCGTCTGACTATAGAAAATCACCCCCTAAAGTTACAGAAATTTCTTATAAAGGCAATATTATGAAAATATTAATAAAGTACCCTTAAAAAAGTTGTTCCACAACTAAAATTGGTAGCAAGGTAGCTTATTATATGCTTAATCATCATACAAAAGGAATTTCACATGCGACCCGTCTGACTATAAAAAATCACCCCCTAAAATTACTTTAATTTGTTATATAGGCAAAATTTTGAAAATATTAATAAAGTACCCTTAAAAAAGTTGTTCCACGACAAAAATTGGTAGCAAGGTAGCTTATTATATCTTTAATCACCATGCAAAAGAAATTTCACTTGCCACCCGTCTGACTATAGAAAATCACCCCCTAAAGTTGCAGTCACTTCTTATATAGGAAAATTTTTTAAAAAATTACAAAATACCCTTAAAAAAGTTGTTCCACAACAAAAATTGGTATGAAGGTACCTTATTGCATACTTAATCAACATGCAAATAGAATTTCACTTGCGACCCGTCTGACTATAGAAAATCACCCCCTAAAGTTACAGAAATTTCTTATAAAGGCAGTATTGTGAAAATATTAATAAAGTACCCTTAAAAAAGTTGTTCCACAACTAAAATTGGTAGCAAGGTAGCTTATTATATGCTTAATCATCATACAAAAGGAATTTCACTTGCGACCCGTCTGACTATAAAAAATCACCCCCTAAAATTACATTAATTTGTTATATAGGCAAAATTTTTAAAATATTAATAAAGTACCCTTAAAAAAGTTGTTCCACGGCTAAAATTGGTACCAAGGTACCTCATTATATACTTAATGACCATGCCCAAGAAATTTTACATTTTGAGAGAATTTTGAGAAGGAATAAATATTTCATTGCAAGAAAATATAAAGAGATCAATATATTCTTTTAAATCTTAATGTAATGGACGCAACTTTAGGGGGTGATATTTTATATAGAGACGGGTCGCAAGTGAAATTCCTTTTGCATGGTCATTAAGTATATAATGGTACCTTTTACAATTTTAGTTTGGCCTTTTTTTAATACTTTATTAATTTTCAAAATTTCCTATATAAGAAAAATTTCTGTAAATTTAGGGGATGATTTTATATAGTCGGGTGGTGCGGATATTCCTTTTGCATGGTGATTAAGGGTCCATAAGGTACCTTCATACCAATTTTTATTTGGAACAACTTTTTTTAAGGGTATTTTATAATTATTTAAAAAAATCTAATTTAATAACGGCGCCTTTGGGGGATTTATATAGTAGACGGTAATAAATTCTTTGCATGGTGTTTAAAAGTTATAATGAGGTCCTTCATACCTTTTATTGTCCTTTTAATTTTTAAAATTATTTAAAAAAATCTAATTTAAGTAACGGCTTACCTTTGGGGGTGATTTTATTATTATAAGGGTTCCAAGTAATTTAAAATTTTGCTTATGGAAATTTTATTTAAAACCTTTTTAAATATTTATTTTTAAAATCGTATTAAGTTACGTAACTTTAGGGTTAAGTCGCGATCACCCTTTTTAAATATTAAGCATATAATGCCTTTTTTTATTTAATTACTTTTTGGATTTTTATTTTCAAAATTTTCCCTTATATAACAAATTAATGTAATTTTGGGGTGATTTTTATAGTCAGACGGGTCCATAATAAGCAAAAATTGCTACCCATTTTTGTCGGGGGAACAATTTTTTTAAGGTCTTTAAAAAATTTAAAAATTTTCTTAAAAAAATTTTAAATTTAGGGGAACAACTTTTTTAAAAGGGGTCCCTTTTTTAAATTTTTATTTTAACAATTTGCTTTATAAGAAATTTCTGGTAACTTTAGGGGTGATTTTTAAAATCGACGGTCAAGTGAAATCCTTTTGATGGTAATTAAGTATTAATGGGCCTTGGTACCAATTTTAGGTGGAAACAACTTTAAAGGGGTACTTTATTAAATTTTCAAAATTTTCCCTATAAAATTTTGTAATTTTAGGGGTGATTTTATTGTAGACGGTGGCAATTAAATTCCTTTTGCATGGTGAAAGTATATAATGAGGTCCCCTTCTACCAATTTTATTGTGGAAAATTTTTTTAAGGGTATTTTAAAATTATTTAAAATTTCCATTAAGAAATTATAATTGGGAAATGATTTTATATAGTCAGACGGGTGAAGTGAAATCCGGCATGGTGAAAATTTTATAATGTGGTCCCCTTACCAATTTTTTGTGGAACAATTTTTTTAAAAGGGTATTTAAAAATTTTTTTAAAAAATCCAAATTTAAGAAAGTTGAACTTTAGGGGTGATTTTTATAGTCAGACGGGTCGCAAGTAAATCCTTTGCATGTTATTAAAATATTAATAAGGTACCTTATACCAATTTTGTTGTGGAAAAACCCTTTTTAAGGGTATTTATTAATTTTTAAAATTTTTCCTATATAAAAATTAATGAACTTTAGGGGGTGATTTTTATAGTCAGACGGTTGGCAAATAAGATTTCCCCTTTTGCGGGGGTTTTTTTAAGGGTACAAAATAAAAAATTTTGCCCCCAATTTTGTTGTGGAACAATTTTTTTTAGGTACTTTTTTAATTTAATTTTAAAAATTTCCTTTATAAAAATTTTCTGAAATTTAGGGTGATTTTCTATAGTCAGACGGGTCGAAAATGAAATTCCTTTTGCTGGTAATAAGTTTTAAATGGTACCTTTACCAATTTTAGTGTGGAAAAATTTTTTTAAGGGAAATCTTAAAATTTTTTCTTTTGCCAATTTTTGTTGCTCAACAACGTACGATAATTACATAATAATTATTAGTTGGAGTAAAAGTTTCTTAAGAAAAATAAGTGTTTCTGAAATATTATATAACTAGTATATAAATATACTAAGAAATAAACAAGCAAAAATCATTAATAAGCTGTCAAATTTAGCTGCTAACTTCACATTTTGGCTGCGTTAAAAAGGCTGCTAACTTCACTTTTTGGCTGCGTAAAATGGCTGCTAATTTCACTCCGGTTGTATTTTATATTAAATTTCTTAACCAGGGTGTTAGATATTATGCCCAAGTTTAATTGCTTAATATAATCTAAGGTAAAAAAAACATATTGGTTTAATAAATTTTGCTTTAATTTCCATGGACTAATACAAATACTTTTTTACAAGCCTTATGTTGATAAATGAATTACCAATTAGCTCCACTATATATTAATGTATAAATACCCTGAATTCGAGCAAAAGCCAACTCTTATACGATTACGATTAATATGGCTCAATCTAAACAACCTTTTTTAAAATACACACCTAGTATATTAAAAAATATTGAAAAATTAACTTCAACCCGTTTAGTCGCCCGCTTTCGCTACTTCGTATTCCGAATAAAGTACAAGCGACAGGCATTGGCAACGTCGCACATGGTTTCGTACCTCGTTTCGCTGGGGCAGGGTTTACCGACTTAATTTTATTCGCATTTACGGAAACATTGATATCTCCGAACTGATTTAGAGCGCCTCATTTAAATGAACCATCTATCCGTAGTAGCATTATCTTTGCTTTGACCCTGAAGTGATGGGGTCAAACTGATCCTACATATAATATACATATTTTGTTTTTCTTCCTGCCTCCCCCCAAAAGGTTGCTATTTTTTCACGGCTTTTTGAGGAAATATTTAAAATTTGTTTGGAGATTTGGATTCAGGGGGGTCAAAATAAAAACAGTTTAAAAATCTGAAAAATAACAAGAGGCCTGAATTTCAGAGCCGAAGATTCGTATATCATTTTAAAGAGAAAAAAAGACGAGAGCAAGAATATAATGAAAGAAATAAAAAAATGTGCCGAATTCGGCAAACGGCCGTATTATTAATTTCCGGCAAATTTCAACCTCGGTTATCGTTGGGTTTATTGATAGATTGCACAGACTGATGTCCTGCTGGAAGGGCCCCAAAGTATTTTTTGTACAAAACTATGTCCTGCCGGCGGGGACGTACCGCCAACGTGGCGGTCCATCCGGCAGGCCTTATTTCGGTACTGCCAGCAGCTGCTTACCGTAAAATATTTCGATTGGGATATATTAAATGAGATACATTTTTGACTTGTTTATATGAGACCTACTATGGCTACCCCACCGTTGATCAAAAAATTAGTGGAATATGTAAACATGATATTATATTTCCTGAAATAATAGTTTTCCAAAAAAAAAGGTATTTTAGTCAGAAAAAACATTTCAAATAAAATGTTAAAAAAAACAAACCTAAATTGATCGGCAAAAAAACAAATATTAGTTATTCTAAGCACGCCCTTTTTGGGAACTTTTGTAAAAATGTTATTAAAAATAAAAAACAAACAAAGATCCGTTTTTTTAACAAAGGATTACAAACCTAAAAATTTTTAAAGGAATGCTTGGTTAGGCGGGATACCATGCTGAATATGGTGCGAAAAACAATTTCTGCCGGTCGTTGGAGAACACGTAATTGTAAAGCTCTTATTTTCTTTGCTGAGACTTTCAGTGACTTTAAAATTGGAGGATGCACTAAGTTTGAAGAAGATTTTTTAAAAAATATTTATCACTCGTCCCGTCCATTTAAAATTCCCAGCGTTAAAACATTCACTCCCGGTTCAGGTTTAAAGTAATTATACGTTTTAAAAACCAAAACAATTGTTTTCCGAGAAAACAAAATCGATGGGTCCGACTATTTTTCCTTTTTTTTATTAGAACAAGAGAAAAGCGGTGGTAAGTTTTGGTTGCTGAATTTTGGGGCTTTTGTGGATAAAATGTCCCATAACATTTGTACTCGACCAGTTTTTACCAAATGCATAAAACTCCATGCGTTGTCTTTTTTTTATAAAAAAAGTGGGCCGCAACGGCATCGTGCTCCCGCGTCTCATTTTTAAAGTTTGGCGGTTAAACGGGGGCTTATTTTTTTTATGGGACATCGTAAAAGTAGGGAAAAAAATTTCCCAAAGTTTAAAATTTTTTAAAACCCCCATAAAATAAAAGCCTAAAAGGACAAAAGAAAAAAAGTGAAAAGCGTACTACATTCCCCTTTTTGACGCCGGCAGGACCTGTACAATCATCATTATTAAAAAAAATACCCCAATTTGTAAAAAAAAAAATTCAAAATTAAAAAAAACCAAAATAGTCTTTTGTATTTTTTTAATTATAATAATCACTATTACTTAAAATTTGGTTCCCCCGGTCAAAAAATTTTATACTAATTTTGGGAAACCGATCAATGTTAACGAAAAAAGAAAATTGGTTTAAAATTTAAAAAAAAAATAGTCATAACTTAAAAAATTTTTTGCAATTTAAATTTAAAACCTTTTGGTTTTTGACAAAATTAGAAAATGAAAGACATCAATAAAAACAAATAAAGTCATAAAAAAAAAAATAAATTTCAATATTTTTTTTTTCCAAAAAATTTAAACTTTTAAAAAAATTTTTAAATTTTTTAAGGTAGCAAATTTTATAAAATTAAAATTCCCCAAATTTTTTTTCGGACCTCTTTTTTTTTTCAATTTCCAAAAACCAGTGATGAGGTTCGAATTTGGGACACCCTGTACATGATTTATTTTATAGAGGGTTTTTTTAATTTAATAATTTTCTATATATAGTTTATCTTGCCAAGTCACTTGTCCAACTTCACTTTCAAAATAGTTTGCATATCTATTTCTAATTGCATTTACAACATAAAAAACAATTCTTATAGGTACAAAAAAGTTAGAATTAAAATGCCGCGGCTTCACTATCTCATGTGCACTGAAACTCCGATAGGTATCAAAGAGATTAGATTGAAAACAATCTTTGCGTCCCGATTACTTTCAAGCTCATGTGTACCTGCACCAATCATGTGAATGTCAACAATCCCGGTTAAGTATCTGGACTTTAAATGATGAAAGGTTTTAAGAAAGTCCCTTGGAACAAATAAAAGCTGTCATCTGGTTTATCCTTGAAAGGTTACAAAAAATGGATAGCTTGGATAAAATTTTATTTTCGCTTATAGATTCACATTTGGTTTTTGGGATTTTTTTGGGCTCATGTTGTCCCCGTTTAAATTATCTTTTTTTTGCAAAAAAAGCCCTTTTAAAAAAGTACAAAATTGCGTAGGGTTCCTGTAACTTTTTTTTTAACTCATAGAATTTTAACACTCTCTTTTTATATTTTGGTTTAGTTTGTCTTTTCAAGGAAGCATAAAAAAGGTTTAACGTCAATCTACTTATTCATCTCGTAGAATGAATATTATGCCTTAATTCCTTCTTTTTTACTTTAAGAATCTCTGTTTATAAAGGTAAAAAACTGAACCACCTTCCCCGGGGACTAAGACAAATAACTGGGAGAAAAATTTGTAAAAGGGGGAACTGTTGGTTCCTATTATAATACCAGGGGAAATTTTGACGATATATTAAATTAATTTTTTCCTTTTTCCAAACTGTTTGTCATATTATATTAAAAAAATACCTTCAAAAATTTTTTTTTTT